>JAXBDA010008087.1:0-15776 GCA_036023075.1 Gaultheria prostrata | reverse complement strand
ACAACTTTGCTAAGATGGCTCTACCTGAACCACTGGAGAGCTTTTTTGATCCAACATTGCTTCCACAAGGACAAATGGGTGAGGCAAGCACTAGTATCAGTAGCATTGAAAATCAAAGCTCTCTCAGTCGTAAAATTCACGATTGCTTGATTTCACTACTTCAAGTTGGAATTGCCTGTTCAGAAGAACAACCAGTAGATCGACCAGACATGAATGAGGTTGTCACTCGGTTACATAAGATCAAGAACACTCTTCTTGGAAGTGGAGTACATGGGGGTAGAAATTCTAGAATAGCAGTGTGATCATGAGTAGGTATGGCCACTTTACTCACTTAAACTTGCATTTTTCTCTGTGACTATTAGATTTCTTCACTAGTCAAGCTGACATTGTTTCTCTATAGATGCTTAAACATATAAGGCCTTCCACAACTATTCTGCTTGGCCTGGGTGGTCACAATTTACGATTTGAAAAATAAGGGTTTTTATCTATCCTAGCATTTGCTACAGCAGAGCAAGACGGGTTCTGTTCAAGACAACTGCCATTTGCTGTTATAAATGAAAGGAATGCTTCATCAGTCATTCGTTCAATTTCTTGTTCGGTTATTCCTTTGGCTTGCATAATGAGTCACTTTGATGAAGTACCAAGAAAAACTATGCTGTTATAAATTTCAAATATCCTGTAGCTTCTTATCTTTGTGTCCATTTTTAAACTTTTCATCGTATTCCATCCACCATTTTTGTGATCTGATTATTACTTTTTTTTGTCCTAGGTTTCTGAGGTGCAATTGATGATGTTCAAGATACTTCTTGACTCAACAGCTATGTGATGTTTCACACTGCTTCTCCTTTATGTTATAGACTTATAGCAATATCCTACGCTTTTAATTTGTCTCCAATTTGCAACTTCCCTCATAAATGTACTTTATTTAACAAGGCTTGGCTTGCTATGATGAACCTGTCTTAACTCTTGTTAATGCTGTAGTTTAAGTAGGCTATGTGTAACATCTCGTGTTTTCTGTATATGAATTATGTTTTCCTTAGTCATTTGAGTAGCTTAATTGCATTTTTGGGTGTAGAAATTAGTATTTTATGGTCTTTGAAGCAGCTAAATTGGAATTTTGTGCCGTGTACAGGGGTCCTGTTATGGAGTACATAATTTGAATTTTAAATAGAGGATAAGGACAACGCCGACTAGGAAAATTATTGCCTTTGTTTCTGTTATAGTATCAATGGGTGAGGTGTTGGTCATGTAAACATATTAGGTGGTCTTGGGGTGAGATAAGGGACGTGGTAGTTAGTACATGTTCAAGGAGTATGGGATTACATGTTTGGAAATTAAGAAATGGGTTGCGTTGGGAAACGAATCCGAGAATCTAGTAATTACGCATAACAAAAAAACACAAAATCTTACATGGCAACATGTAAACAGTTATGACCTTCGAAAAATGATTCGGAACCCTCTATTCTCAAAGCATTTGTGCATTTAGCTAGCCCATTGCAATTCAATCATTTATGGCAATAAAAAATTGTGCACACTAATCGTCCTCATTCGCTGAGTGTCTGTCATGCAATTTTCAAAGATGAAATGGTCTTCTGACGTGCCAAGTTGGGGCTCTATGTGATTTTTGTGATGACTTTATCTTACTTGAGTTTATGAATTAATTTTGAATACGAATGTGTTCTATGTTGAAATGTTCTTTTATATTAAGGTGATAGCACATGAATGGGGTTCATTGATTGCATCTCTGTTGTGAACTAAATTTCTCAAATATTTCATCTTGGTTGAGCTACAGAGAACATCATCCATGAAAAACTTTTTACTCATCCTACATTGATCGGCACATCATCAGAACACATTAACTCATTTATCTCATTAAAATGGGAGGGTTTATTTTCATTGTCCGCTTTTGTCAGACTAGTACAATTTGATCATGTTGCTATAAATCACGCTATCCAAACCCCATTACACGCTGTGCCCTTGCACTACTTGTTTTAACTTCCTAAAATGGTCTCTAGAAGAGTGTTCCTTGCCTTTTATCGAAACATTGTTCGAGACCTCTGCAGAGTCGAGAACGCTTTTTGTGTACAGGCTTTGAAACTCTTGGTAATGTAGAAGGCTATTTATATGCTTGTCATTTGCGTTGTGCTGTTTTGGTAAGCAAGGTATAGAGTATTGAAACATGGATTACAAATGTCTAGAGGGGGATACCTTACAAAAAGGCAAATCTCAAGAAGCTAAAGGATGTGAATTATCCTTTGTGGGATTTTCCAATAATGACAAATTAAAGACAAGCAGCAAAAGCCTTGATAGCGCTGGTAGGTTCTCAGGTTGTTCCTCTTCGTGACTTGCGTCAGTTTTTAAGCCGGCGTATTTGTGAGAGAATGACTCAATGACCTTTCTCGTAAAGCACAATAAGTCAGTTTTGAGTTTAAGCCAGGAATTGGAACAAAGAAGTATCAACCATCGACAGTGATCTGTTCGAAGAGAAGATCAAGAGTCTCCGAGCCCTCTGAAATTTCATTTTGCCAAAGGTAGGTTGACCATGGGGGGCAAAACAAGTTTTCTGACTTATTTATGGAAGTACTTGCCACTTAACTTGCCTACTAATCAAGAAATCACTACATTCCTTGATTGATGACGTTTAGAGATGCAACATAGTCTACAAATGGGTTCAATTTAGGCTCTGTTTGCTTTTACGAAGAGTATTTTCCTGGAAAATGTTATGTTTTTTATCCATTTTCTGCTGCATGTCTGGCTGGATGAAAAGTAAGTTAGATAGTTTCCATGTGAGATGTTTAAAGTTTTGTGTGGTAAGGCCAGAAGTCACTTACCCATTTAAAGCTCGTAAGCATTCGGGGACTACTGAACTCTGATATTCTTTCACACCTCTGCACCAAAATATAATTTCACCCATTACCGAGAATTTAACTTGACTGCAATTTTTTTGTGGGGAAATCCAAATTTGAAGTATTGCACTTCTTATTAAGATCGAGAATGATTGGAACAGGGGGTTAAATTCAGTCTTGAAATGAATTAGGTTCAACTGACTCTGCCATGTGACTGATACCTCTGATTTTTCTGTATGCAGTTGCTGAGATATTTGTTTGGCTTGATTGGAATTGTAAAAGGGATTAGTCTGATAAACTTTGATGATCTGGAAAATATTTTCCAAAGTTCTGAGCCCAATGGTAAACAAAACGAACCAAGCTATTGTTTGGGAAAACTTTTCAAATTAAGAACATTCTGTGTCTAAATGTTTTATGTCAAAACAAACAGAGCCTTAATTCAGTGAAGGCATATGCCAAAACTAGTGAGGTAGGGTTTCATCCAGTTCTGGCAAATACGACAAGTTGCAGAATCAATTACTTCACATTCCTTAAACTTGTCTTTCTGAACAGTGGAACGAACTTAACACTCTGTTTTTTTTTTTTTTTTAACAGAAACTTACACTCTGTTTGTTTAGGGTGTAAAAAGAATTTCGGCAGAAAACATTTTCAGGAAAAGAACTTGTTCTAGTGTTTGGTTTTGACAAAAAAACTCTTTCCGGAAAATATTTTTTGTTGTTTGGTAGACATGAAAAACCATTAATATCACGATTGACCAAAATGGCCATTTTTTGAATAAAATGTATACCAACCAATACTCACCCATGCCCATCAAGAGAAAAATTCACACCCATAAAAAAGGGTAAATACTCCTCTGTGGCAAACTACCTAAATCTTTAGGTTTTTTGTATTTGTTTCTTCGCTTGCCTTGCGTTCATTTCATCTTTATTTTCCATGTTATAGATCGATGAGTTGTGCGTGAAGATGGGTGATTCCCATGAGCAAAGATTCGGGCCTCTCTCATTGTCAAATGTAAAGTATGAATTAAGAGGGGGAGATCGTTGGTGATTAGAACAATTTTCTGCACATGACTTGACTTTGGGGTCTTGGTCATGCTTCAAATGTAAATGCGCTATTTGGCAATATCACTTTAGTTAGAGAATAAATAGCTGGTTAACGGGTCGCGTAATCCATTAGTGGGCATTGCAGAATGTGGCGTAAAAGAACAAAAATGTTTTAAGTACGTATAATGGAACCCGTCCCCGTACGTATAATTTCGTGTCTTGTAATCATTCCGTCTAGCTAGTTTTTGAGTTCGAAACTTAGGCAATCTCTTGTGACCAGGCCGCAAGAAATTCTCTTGCGAATTTCCTAGTCTCATCATAGAAGCCTACTTTTGACCTTATGAGGAAGCGAATTACTCGAGGTGCGAACAAACTGACCCGATCATTGGGACAGAGCTAGCATTCCAATCATTTTATTGATAAGATAGATTCATTGAATATAATGTATCCTAAATGATGTATAATGATGCATCCTAAATTTCGGGGCTTTCGTAAACGGATATTCTTTGTTCAATCTAGTGAGTTTTAATTAGTAAGATATACATCCAACAACTCAATCCCTAAAAGAAAGGATAAAATTCGCCTGAATTACAAGTGGAAGGCTTTCTATGTTAAAACCTTATCGACTGTTATCAATTCATATAAAGCTTTGTCATAAGGTAATGCTCCGACAAGAAAGATGGAGGACTAATTTCAAAAACCCAGAATGCCATGTTAAATATTCAGAATATTTCTTTTTCAGGAAATTTTTTTTCACGAAATGGAAAGCAAATTACCTCCACTAATTACTTGAACGGGCGTGAAATTTAGAGCTCCACTATTCAAATTCCAGTACTTTTGTTTAGCAACAAATTGTCAAATACATGGCCTTCAAAATATACAAGAAAGCGCTCAAATTCAAAATCTATCATGTGTTATCAATTCATATAAAGTTTTGCTCTAATTTTAATTGAGCCTCCACAAGTAGACGGGGGATGACCCCAGGATTAGTTGAACTGTGCATAAAATTAATGACCCGGACATCGGAATTATAAAATTTAAAAAAAAAAAAAGAAAAGAAAGGTAGGTTTGCTTGCGAAAATATCATCTGGTCGGACTTAATTCTACTCAATCCACTATTAATTAACTTCTAAACCCTCCTCTGTTATTCATGGGTATTATGCTGCCTTTTTAATCAAATCTCACCATTTTCAATTAGTTCTCCTAAACAAGGCAATATCTTAATGATCATTCCAAGAACGCCCGTAACTCTATGTAAGTCTTTATTTTAGTTCGTTTTAGGGTTTCTAAGCTTGTTTTGGTGAGAAAACCTTTGGTTTGCAGATATGACAACAGAGGAGATCCAAGAGCATGTAATCCTAATTGATCGCTCATTTTCCCCAGAGAGTAAATACAGGCCTCTTTGCAAAACTACACAAATAACCCAAAAAAAAAGATTTACTTATTTCTTTCGATAAAAAAAAGATTTACTTATTAAAAAAAACTCACAAATTCATGAACGGAAACACAACCACATGAAGGAAGTCGAACTTCCACTAGTAAATTTAGATGGGTGGGAACCCCAAGGTTTGGCCTGGAACTTAGGACTTGCTTCATCTTAAAGTCTCACCATTTCAGTTCACCTGGTCACAAATATTGGAGCCACTTCATTTTGCGTGTAAACATGTGAAAAAGTTGTGAGAGGGTCGTAGAAATTAGTTCAAAGTGTGCGCGCAAACTAGTCACAAATTAAGCGGGGAACAAAAGTAAGATGGTTGGTCACATGGGCAATGATTTCTGCGGGGAACAAAGGTAGCGATTAGAACAATTTTGTGCACGACTTGACTTTGGGGTCTTGGGCATTCAAATGTAACATTGCTATTTAACGTCGCGGTAGAAAATAAAGACCATATAAGAAGCAGAAAAGATCAGAAAAGAAATGAAATTTGTTGATCTTTGCGGGTTCATCAAACCAAATTTGAAAAAGGCTAGGGAAAAGAGAGGAAAGCAAGACAAATTAGATTATTTATACTTACATACATAGTAAAGAAGTCCGAGTGGATCTACAGGAAAATTAGTATATTGATTCTCAAAATTAACTTCTATTTTAATTCGAGCAAAAGATAGATATGTTGGGGTTTTCTAAATATTAAATGCAGAAATTTAAATAACATAATGTCGAGTGGAGGATAAGATATGATAGAGAAGGTCCTGAAAATTTGTTTCTTCCCTGGCTTTGTAACAATAGTATTGCATTAATTTAAGGTCTTAATAGTTTTATTCATAATTGTGATTTGTGGCAGCTACAAGTCCCACTAGTATTGTCATGAGGATAAAATTTAATCATGAACCAGCATAGCTTACCTTTGATTAGCATGCATTGTCAATGCTAAACTATTACTAACCTAGGGTCATAGGCACAACTCGTCTTCTCGTAGCATAAGCTATCTCAGTTAGGGATGGGCATCGTGTCGTATCGTATTCGTGTCGTGTCATCTCGTGTTCATGTCATCTCGTGTTCATGTAAGAATTCTCTCAACCCTAACCCAACATGTTTAGCTTTTTGTGTTATCATTTTGTGTCATATTTGTGTTTCCTGTAAAAAATAGCCGACTCTAACCCTCTAACTTTGTGTCGGGTTCGTGTCGTTTTATCGTGTCCTTTTGTAAATTTCCACCCCGCATTGCGTCGTGTCATGTCGTGTTCGTGTCATGTCATCTCGTGTTAGGAGTTTCTCAACCCTAACCTGACATGTTTAGTTTTTCGTATTATCGTCTGTGTCATGCATATTCGTGTTCCACGTCGGAAATAACCGACCCTAACTCGCTAACTTCGTTTCTGGTTCGTGTCGTGTTGGAAATTCCCACTCCTGATCTCAACCCTCTCTAATCTTACTTTATGTGAAAACTATTGCATGACGTGTTATTAGAAATCACAAAAACCATACACCTGATCTTGAATACACAAGAAAATCATTTAAACAAATGAAAGATATATAGCCATACAATTAATTGAATAGATGAAAGAAACCAAAAAATACAGTGAAATAGATCAATTTACTTGGCATTGTTCTTTCTTCCTTCTCTAGGCATTGCCTCTGCCGAATTCCCTCCTTCTCTCCATTCTGACTTCACCTTGTTAATGTAATTGGCTATTTCCGGATTTCGACAAACCATTGGAGTATGTATTTTGTTTGGGTTTGATGGCAGTAGTCTAGGATTGTGTCTAGATGCTCCCTTTCTTGTGTTGAAGCGTTGAGGAAAAGATGGTGCTCATGCCGGTGTCTTGTGATTATTGAAAGGTATAAGTCATGCATTTTACATTGCAATTTAGTCTTAAAATGTTTAAATAAATGCATGTTTTTAAACTAGCTAAGCCCTTTGTATAATCCTTGCATTTTACTAGAAATAACTTTTTATTCTAAGGCTTGTAGGAGGGAAGCGCTTTGGTAGCACCACAGCGCTTCTTGGTTGCTTGGCTTAGTTAGCCCTGGGAAGCACCGTCACGCGCCCTAGATGCGCTGCAGCACTCCTTAGGCTTAGGGTTGGGAAGCGCTGACACGCGCCCCAGGTGCGCCGTAGGGCTCCTTAGCCTTGGGAAGCGCTGACAAGCGCCCCAGATGCACCACAGCGCTCTAGACCTTGCTTGCACCTATATAAAGAATCTCTTTTTCTTAATTAGGGTCGGACGATCAGAATATACACACTCTTGAGAGATAAAAAAAAATGCATCTAGTCTTTTGTTCTTGAGTGTTTTACTTATAAAAATGATTTAAACTCTGTGTTTGATCATTCTCTTTTGCAATCTAGATTAATCTTTTAATATCCCATGGATTACATCTAGATTGTTTGTTCTTCATACAAAAAATCTTCTTTTTTCATCATGTCATACATATCATGGTTGATTGCCTTGGTTCCTACGTGAGCCGGTTAAGTCCGGTGCCGAGTTGACTCGGAGATCAAGACGGGTGAGCTTGTGGAGTCCTTGGGATCAAAGAGGAGTACGGGGTACTACATCAAGAATGAGGAGCTAGGTGTCAAAAGTGGCTTGTTGTGTAATTCCTAGACTTTTCGATTCTTGTAAACCTTTTGATTCAAGGAAATGCATAAGTAGGATTATGCCGTGGTTTTATACTTAGGGTGTTTAAACCCTAAGTAGTTTCCACGTACATCTTGTGCCTTGTCTCTTTTCGTTAATTGCTCATTATTTGCCTAACTTCTAGTAATTGTTATGATGGAATTTGGTTGATTAATTGAGCTTATTAGTGGTTAAATTTTAAGTTATAGTCCCATTCACCCCCTCTGGGACTTTATCTTGCTATATATTATTTCACACCTTCCAATTATACAAGCCATTGGTCCCATGAGATACATAAACAATGATATTACACCAGTGGCTAGGAGACAATAGCAAGAAGGATATTAAAGTAAAGAAGAATCAAAACGAGACAATGGGTAGATACATAAGGATAAGGAATGGGGTCTTCAAATAGTTCATCCAATTCATCCTCAGATTCCAGGCCCAATTTTGATAAAAATTAATATTGTGACTTACAATCACAAAAATATCACAACATACATCAAATAATAATATAAGACAAAACAAATGCAGATTAGGAGCCCTTGGTTAAATGTGTACATTTTGACACTAGTCAATTTTTCTGAGACTTTGTTCATTTTGTTTTCCAGAACCACTCCCTCTCCCCTAGCACGGTTTCAAACAAGTTATGTTCAATTATTAATCCCATTTCCTTCATATCTCTCTCCTGTCTCTTTTTTTTTTGATCAGCAAAGAGCACTACATATATAAATATAACAGGGGGAAAACAAGATATAAGGAAAAGGGGAAAAAGATGATAAACCATCATCCAACCCCGAAACAGAAACATGTTGGGATCGACCGGGGTTCACCACGCACGCAACTCACACACAAGATTTGAGGAAAAACTCCGTATATGTATATATTCACACAATACACAATATACATGAAAAAACCTCTCTCCGGAGCACCTACCGGCTCCACCGGAGACCACAAACCGGTACCCCGTCGCTCAGACCTCACCCCTCCGCTCACCATCGTGCTCCGACAGCGTATCCGGAGCACGGCTGCCCCCGGAAGGGGGAAGCTCTCACCTGCTCTCACTCTCTCTCTCTGTCTCTCACAGTAACACACGCACACACCACACCACTCCCTCTCCTGCCTAATACAAAGACAAAGGGGAGTGATCCTGTGTGGTGGAACATGGGGAGGTCCCGGGGAAAAATCCCCTACTACGCGTACATCTCCCTCACATGGGAGACAACACCCAACAAAACAGAAAACAGAAGCCAACATGGCCAAGAAAAGAGAAATCCAGGATTTCCTTCTCTTTATCTGTATTCTTTGCCTTCCATCTTTTATTTTTATTCTTCTTCTCTTTCTTTTTTACTTCCTTCACTTTTGTCATCATATTCATGCTTCTTTTCCTTTCCAGGATTTCCTTCTTCTTTCTTTAAAGCCTCCGCATTCTCCTCGATCTCAATCTCCCCTAACATAACTGTATCCTCACACTTCCCTCCTCTTCACCATCCTCGTGCTTCTTCTTGTGTTTCTTGACCTTATTTTTGATCGATCGCCTTCCTTCAGGGCCAGTATTGTTCACTTAAATGGACTGGTTCAACACTCAATTTTTGTTTTTTCGACTTGGGATAGTGAATTTCCCTTAGGTTTTCGGGACTAAAATGTGGAACTGTCTAGTCTAATGTTTTTAGTGTTACGTCGGGTTTATAACTGAAACTTTATAGTGCATTTATGCCTATGAATTAATTACTACTATTATTATCAGCTATGAGCACCCTTGCATGAATTTTGAGCAATCACCATGATTGTTTCAATGAGAGAGGAGAAGAGGGGAGGGCATGCAGGGGGAGGGTAGTAGAAAAAATGGGGAGGTTCGCATGAGAGGGAGACAAGAGAGAGCGAAATTTTGTTGATGGGGTAAGTGATCGGCTCAGAGCTTTTGTGGAAGTGCAACCTAAGCTTGGTTGTAAATATGGGAGTGTTGCTAGACTTTCCTTTTTGTGTTTGGTTTGGTTGATAGTTTGTACGCGTAAATAAAATTAGATAGATGATGAACGGTGAGAAATTCCTACTCGCATGACCTTCAAGTTCCTACTAATACCCGAGTTTGGGGTGTTAGGAGGGCTAATCGAGTGAGCAGAGAAGGGGGAATAATTATGCAGAGGGTTAGAAATTAACTAGTCCAGAAAAATAGTCAATCCTGCAGATAGTCCCATTAACATACAGGCTCATTCATCATGATATTGAGATTAAAATCCTTAAAATGGATTGAGAACTTGAATGGGCGTATTCCTCATGGCATTGAGATTGCAAGCCACGAAAAGGAAAGGAAATTACCTCCACTAATAACTTGAATGGGCGTGAATACTAGAGCTCCACTATTCAAATTCCAGTACTATTGTTTAGCTACAAATCCATGGCCTTCAAAACAAGATAGCTCTCAACCGGTCATGCGCTATCAATTTATATAAAGGTTTGCTCTGATTTTACTTGGGGTCTCCACAAGTGGACGGGGTATAGCCTCCAGGATTAGTTGAGGTGCCCGTAAAATGGCCGGACCACCTGAATTATAATAAAATGAAAAAAAGAAAGGTTGAGTTTGCTTGCAAAAATATCTGGCCGGACCTAATTCTACTCAACCCACTATTAATGAACTTCTAAAGCCTATTCTGTTATTCATGGATATTATGCTGCCTTTTTAATCAAAATCTCACCATTTTCAACTAATCAAGGCGATATCCACATGATCATTCCGAGGACGTCCGTAAATCTATGTAAGTATTTATCTTAATTCGTTTTAGGGTTTCAAAGGTTGTTTTGGTGAGAAAAACTTTGGTTCACAGTGAGGCACAACAGAGGAGGTCCAAGTGCATGTAACCCTAATTGATGGTTCATTTTCCCCCTAGAGTAAATACACCTCTATGCAAAATTAAACTACACAAATCTTTGCATTCTTGTGTCTGTTTATTCGCTTGCCTTGCGTTCAACAGATAAGCATCACAAAATGTCTTGTGAAGGAAATGGTATAAGATAAGCAGTCAGATGTACTTATTTCTTCCGATTAAAAAAAAATGACTGACTTCAATTTCCCTCGTAAAAAACCCCAAAAAAATCACAAATCCATGAACCGAAACAACCACAGGAAGGAAATCGAACTTCAACTAGTAAATTCAGATGGGTGGGGAGTGGGAACCCCAAGGTTTTGCCCCGGGACTGAGGATTTGGTTCCTCTTAAAGTCTCAACTTCAATTCACCTTGTCGACAAATATTGGAGAATCATCATGATTCCACTTGTAACGTGTGAAAAAGTTGTGGGAGGGTTGTAGAAATTAGTCCAAGGTGCGCGCGCAAGCTAGTCACGGATTAAAGCTGTGAACAAAAGTAAGATGGTTAGTCAGTTGGGCAATATGATGTCGGCAGGGAACAAAAGTATTGATTAGAACAATTTTGTGCACGACTTGACTTTGGGGTCTGGGGCATAATGCTTCAAATGAAACATCGTTATTTGGTACTGCCGCCGGAGAGAATAAAGTTCACATAAGAAGCAGCAAAGATCAGAAAAGAAATGAAATTTGTTGACCTTTGGCTTTGGATATGGACTCTGCACCAAACTAACCAGAGCAGCCTAAAAGTCCTGGTGGAAATCGCAATTCTAGATATTATTTAATTTAAATATTTCTATAATAGCGTACAAAAATAATTAAAAAAATTCATATTTGTTAGTACCACAATAGCTTAGATTCTTTTGGGTTGTTTACTAGATTAACTCCAAACTAATAAAGAAGATAATACTTTCAACTCTAATCAGTGAGAAGAAGCCTGAAATGACTCACTATTCCATTTTTATCTAGTATGTTACTTAAATTTAACAGGGTTAAATGCATATTTCCACCCATAATTTACCACTAGTATTAGTACATAAATGGTTAGGATGTAAGATTTCATGTGGCGCTGCCCCGCTTAAGAATCAGCTGGGGCTTCATGAGCCCGTTTGTTAGGCGGATCAATTTTGAGGGATTAAATAAGAAAAAGAGAGATTAATTACGAAGAATGCACGTGATAAAATGATGAAATTGTAGAATGGAGATTAACAAAGAAGATATAATTTTGTAATAGGTTTGGTTGATAGTTTGTATGGGTGGACATAATTAGATGGATAATTTAAAAGGGTATGAAATTACTTGTATGACCTTCAAAGTTCCTTTTAACTCCCAAGTTTATGGGTTGGGAGGGATAGTTGGGTGATCAGAGAATGGGACTAATTATTAGAGTTTGAACAGACTAACTAGTCAGCCCGTTCGCTTTGACCCCCCTTGAGATATAATATAGCCGCCCTTGTTCGTTTTTGAGTTTCTAAGCTTGCTTGAGTGCGAAAAAACCTTGGTTTGCTGGGAGGCACAGTAAAGAGGAGATCCAAGATCTAGTAATCCTAGTTGTTTATAGTAGATTGATCATTCATTTTCACCCGTGGAGTAAATACACTTCTGCCAAACAACGTAAATCTTTGTGTTCTTGTATTTGTTCCTTCGCTTACCTTGCATTCCTTTCATCTTTATTGTCCATGTTATAGATCGACTAAGTTGTGCAGATGGTTGGCCCCCATGGGCAATGAAGACGGGCCTCTCATCCTGTCAAAGTGAGTGCTCTAACATATGAAGAGGGTAAGAAATTAAAGTAGTGATTAGAACAATTTTCGGCACATGACTCGACTTTGGGGCACATGACTTGACTTTGGTGTCCTGTATATTTTTTCCGAACATTATACGCCATCAGGAATTTTTTGTTTCCCACCCAAAATTTGGACTTTTCTAGTTTATCAGCTTGCCTAGAACACCAACACTTCTATGAAAGTACGGTTATCAGCAAATTCAGCATTACCATTCCAACCACCACATGAATACCATGGCAGTGTTAAAGCCATTCTTCCTTTTCATGGTCGTTGTTTTCCTCTTGGGCTTGCATTATGGCTCTCCTTTTGTAGCCGGCTTCATGCAACGCGGTAACGAGACTGACCGTGTAGCCTTGCTTGCATTCAAGGCTGCCATAACCAGTGATCCCTTTGGAGCTCTAAACTCATGGAATGAATCCATCCACTTTTGTCAATGGGTTGGTGTATCATGTGGCCGCCGACACCAGAGGGTCACCGTGTTAGATCTTTATCATCAGAAACTGGGTGGGTCTCTTTCGCCCCACATTGGAAATCTGAGCTTTCTCAAGGAACTGTGGTTGCAAAACGTTAGTTTGAGTAATGAAATCCCCCCTGAACTTGGCCGCTTGCGAAGACTGCAGAAGATGTCGCTACTCAATAATACGATTACAGGTCAGATCCCCGTAAATATTACGGGTTGCTCTAACCTTGTTGTCCTTGAACTTTCTGGCAACAGGCTGACAGGGGAAATTCCTCCGGAGCTCGGTTCACTAACTCTTCTTAAGGAGCTGTATCTTGGAGATAACAATCTAACAGGAGGAGTGCCTTCTGCCATTGGGAATCTATCTTCTCTTACAATTCTTTACGCAAAGAGTAATCTTATTAGTGGGAATATACCAGTTGCTTTGGGTCAATTGAAAAAGCTGGAAATTCTTTCGTTGATAGAGAACAATTTGGTTGGTACCATACCATCTTCAATCTTTAATATATCTTCTATCGAATATTTCAATGTGGGAGTGAACCAAATTCAAGGAAGCCTTCCCTCAGAGCTAGGAAATACTCTTCCTAATCTCGAACTCCTTGAAGTTGGTGGAAACTTGTTGTCTGGATCCATTCCCATCTCACTATCAAACGCCACCAAACTACATTTCTTTTGTGTTAGGTCTAATAAGTTGACTGGAAAAGTTCCACCTCTTGAAAAGTTGAATGGTCTGGAGTACTTGACATTATTTTCTAATCATCTGGGAACAGGGGAAGCAGATGACTTGAGCTTTCTCGACTCATTGATAAATGCCACCTTTCTGTACTCCCTTGATCTCAGCAATAACAATTTTGGAGGGGTGTTGCCTGAATCCATCAGAAATTTCTCCACTGATTTGTACAGGCTAACCTTTGAGGGAAACAAAATAATGGGAAACATCCCAACTGGGATAGGGAATCTTGTCAATTAGCAGATTCTTGCCATGACAAATAGCCATTTAAGTGGTAACATTCCTGCTGATATCGGGACGCTTCAAAAGCTGCGGCTTTTGTGGCTCTACGATAATAAACTGCAAGGTGAGATACCATCATCTTTTGCAAATTTAACTTTGTTATTGCATCTCTCTGTTGCAGCAAATAATCTTTGTGGCAGCATCCCTTCACATATAGGGAAGTACCAATTTTTGATGTCATTAAGTCTTGATCATAACTATCTTAATGGTATCATACCCAAAGAAGTTGGCAGTCTCAAATCATTGTTGAATCTAAACCTAGCGTATAACAATTTCAGTGGTTCCCTTCCGTTGGAAATTGGACTTCTGCAAAATCTAGAAACATTGGATGTTTCTGAGAACAAGTTGGTTGGCAATATTCCAAGGTCTCTGGGTAATTGTGTAAAGTTGACGTCACTAAACATGGAGGGGAACAAATTGTGGGGCATCCTTCCTTCAACTTTAGGTAATTTGAGAGGTATAGAGGAGTTGGATCTTTCTCACAACAATCTCTCAGGCAACATCCCTGACTACTTGGACGGCTTTGTTTTTTTAAAGAAACTAAACCTATCATTAAATGATTTTGAGGGCGTAGTACCAGAAAGAGGTGTGTTTAAGAATAAAACTGCCATTTCTATTGAGGGAAACAACAAGCTCTGTGGGGGCATACATGAATTGCAGCTCCCCAGCTGCAACTCCAAAAGAGGATTTACTCTTACCATGAAATTAATCATTTCAATATCTTCGGCGGGGTTTCTAGGACTGCTTTTGTTGTTGTGTTTCCTCTATTTATGTGGGTTTAGAAAGACAACAATTGTTCCGTCTTTCAAATTCTTAGGAAACTCATTTATGCAAGTGTCCTACCAAAGTCTCCTTAAAGCTACTGAAGGCTTTTCGCCAGCGAATTTGATTGGTGTGGGTAGTTTTGGTTCAGTGTTTAAAGGGGTCCTTGATGAAGGTGGAAAAGTTGTTGCAGTGAAGGTACTTAACCTTCGATTCCGTGGTGCTTCCAAAAGTTTCATAGCCGAGTGTAAAGCCCTGAAAAGCATCAAACATCGGAATCTTGTAAAAATCGTCACATCATGTTCTAGTGTTGACTACCAAGGTAATGATTTCAAAGCTTTGGTTTATGAGTTCATGGTGAATGGGACACTAGAAGAGTGGTTTCATCCAAATGACAAAGCTGACGACGCACGCGAAGAGTCAAGGAGATTAAACATTGTACAGAGGTTAAATATAGCAATTGATGTCGCTTCCGCACTTGATTATCTTCATCATCACTGCTCAGAGCCAATAGTACACTGTGATTTGAAACCGACCAACGTTCTTTTGGATGATGAAATGATTGCACATGTGGGTGATTTTGGAATAGCAAGGTTCCTACTAGAAGCCACGTCTACTTCATCTGCTAATCAATCACCTCTTAGGCTCCTCAAATTTTCACTTTAACCAGCAATTAAAACCTTGTTTAGTGTTGATTCAAATTTGCCTCGAATTTACTACTTCAGTCACTTAAATAAAGTTGATGGTTCTTTGTTTGAGTCGGGTCCATGCATGATCATCTGGCCTTCAAAAAACTCAGACAAATGCTAGACATTCATGAGGTTTCCAGTTTTTTTTTTTTTTTTTTTTGCACGGCAAAAGAAATTTTATTGCTCCAAATAAAAGAGATACAATAAAAATGGGGGCAAAGAAATGAGGCATCACAACGGGAGGGAAACATCCCAAC
>JAXBDA010008086.1:0-15776 GCA_036023075.1 Gaultheria prostrata | reverse complement strand
GGGTTTCACATTCCACACACCACCCCACACCTCAAATCCGGTTTACAAACCTCCCCCCCCATCTTCTCTTACATCCTCTAAGCTCCAAACATTCACCTCAACGCCACCCCGTGGCCTACTCTCCGGTCATCTTCTCCGTTTTCGATTTTTTCGCCAAAAATCCCATTTTCAGGCTTTGACTACGGAGGAGAGGTAGATTAACTTTTACCCACTTTCCCTAGGTATATTTTAGTCTTTAGTTTATGTTTGGAATGTTTAAAGTTGGGAGGAAATAGCCCCATGCATCAAAACAAGGTTGTTAGAAAAATGTGGTTCGGACCAAATTTCCGTCCATACCACGTACCTCTTTTTACAGACACTTTACTCATCGTTACATTCGTTTTTAGAATTAGGTTGCTTCATGAAAGTTGTAGAGGACGTCGAGTACTTCGATTTCGAAATAAGAAACACCCAAAACGGTTTAGAAATGACCCCAATATCCTTGCCCGAAATTCTGTTGGAATACGTTGTTCCGGCTCTAGACAGCTCTCTGCCCCTCTGTAAATCTTCAGTTTTCTCCTTGTTCCTATCATTTTTAAGTTTACATTTCTTCACCAAAGTTGTAGAGGGTTTGAAGCTCTTGAATTTAGACACAAGAATCTTCCAAATCGGTTGAGTTTTGAGTGAGTTATAGGCATCCAAAGTTCAGAAAAAATTCTCAGAATTTTATAGTATAATTTCGTGAAACTTGGCGTGCGTACTTGTGGATCATTTACGAAACCTATTTTTATCAACTAAATGTCACTACTGGAAATTTAGGAGTGTAGTGAAATGACCAAAATGCCCTCCGGGTGTAAAATGACCATTTTGCTGTTGTGTGTGTAAATTACACAAAGTGTAGTTTTGTACTTAGAAAAAAAAAATCAAGGAATTACATTTTATGACAAGTTAGGACCTTATTACCTAAAATAAAGCTTTTTACGTATTTACCCTTGTCGGTGGCAAAATTACATTTTTGACCTTGTATTATGTTTATTTACAAAAAGACCCAGAGTTTGTAAAATTACACTAAGGATCCTAGAGTCGTGAGATTATGTTGGACACCCTTGTATTTACTTAAAATGACGTTGGTGACTATTACATTCTTTAAATTTGACCCCAAAAGTTTAATAAATTACATTTTGGCCCCTGTAGTTTGGATTTATTACGTTTAGACCCATGGATTTCGACTACTTGAATTTCGTGAACTTGTGAATCAAGATATTCGATTATGACCCCTGTGTTATCGTTATCGCTTTGCTTCTTCTTTTAAGTGTACTTTCCATAAACATGTTGATTGTTAGATTGGACAAATAGGTTCCCGGGTTCGTACTTACGTAATAGTTCACATAGACGATTTTAAGGTAAAGGAAACCGAGAAGTAAGAAGAATGTGTGGTCAGCGGAGCCAAAGCCTGGTCAGCCGAAAGGTCCCAATTATCGGGTCAGCGGAACCAGAGCCTCGCCAACCGAAAAGTCCACCAGGAAATTAAGTCGTGGTCAGCGGAGCCAAAGCCTGGTCAGCCGAAAGGTCCCAATTATCGGGTCAGCGGAACCAGAGCCTCGCCAGCCGAAAAGTCCACCAGGAAATTAAGTCGTGGTTAGCGGAGCCAAAGCCTGGTCAGCCGAAAGGTCCCAATTATCGGGTCAGTGGAACCAGAGCCTCGCCAGCTGAAAAGTCCACCAGGAAATTAAGTCGTGGTCAGCGGAGCCAAAGCCTGGTCAGCCGAAAGGTCTCAATTATCGGGTCAGCGGAACCAGAGCCTCGCAAGCCAAAAAGTCCACTAGGAATTGTGTTTATCAGTTCTAAATTGGAGGGACGTTCTAAGGTTTATAATCTATGAGAACGCTTAAGTTAAAATGAAGATAAAGAAACCAGACGCTTGTTACTTATATATGCACTCCGTGATATGAACTGTTGAAATATGAATTATTGATGATTTGTAATGTAAGGGTTAGTGGGTAGGAGTTAGCTACTGAGTGTCAAAACTCATGGTGCTGTGTGCCCTGGCGTTTCATGCCAGGTACCGAAGACGGAAGAGGAGGACATTGCAACAAGTATCAAGACCCTGCAACCAATCAGGAAACTTATGGAGAGTGGGACCTTAACCTAGAACTGTAGAAGGCTCTATAATCGCCTTACTTTTGTGTTGGACAAATGTAATTTAACTTTCCGACAAGTACTGTTACTTATTGTATCAGACTAAACTACTTTTCTATTTATGTTATTCCACTGCTTATTAAGAAAAACTTTTATCAAATGAATCTTTTTAGATCTCTTGTTTTATTTAACGTGCCCGAGAATCGGGGGCGTTACATGCAAACTAGAGGAACTATTTCTAAAATTTTATAGTAATTGACACAATTTGTATTAGGGGGAGAAAGTTGAGTCTTCATGCAAATTAGAGGGACCATTGCTAAAATTTCCTTTATCCTATTACTATCATTTTTTTTTCTTGCTTCCCATTTTCGAAATCCGGTATCATATCTAAATATACAACTTTATCTTGTTCTGGCTTTAAGACACCGATTTTTTCTTAAATATTACATTTTCAAGTTAATCTGGAAAAGTTCTATAGGATCGTCTCCTATAAGTCTCTTGAGTTAAAAAAAAGAAGGTTGGTAAAGTTTCTATCTATATATGTTTGAAAAGCTCCTTAAAATTTTAAGTTATCGATCATTTTCCGGTTGTTGTTAAAAACTAAATGTAATTATGTATATGTACACAATCTCGTCTTCTTTTCAAAACTAGTAAGTAGACATATTTGTATTATAGACTACATTCATTATTATTGATATAAAAATAATAATAAAAATACATATGATTCGTGTTTTCGCTGATTACATCCTCGGCTGCCCACGGATGTTGAAAATCGGAGTAGAAAACACGTATGAGAATGGAGTATCTTAAGAATTCAACCCGACAACAAGGGTGCAAACTGTTCGAGACTTCAGGTCAATAGGAATTGATCTTGCAATCTCAAGTTATGCAATTGTACGATCAAACATTGTATCGCTTATAATAAATTTTCAAAAATTCATTTCTACTACTCCATCCGTCCCTATTTTATGGTTCTTTTTGAGGATTCCAATTAAATAAGGGAACACAATCATTGCACTTTTCAAAATCTACTTTTCTCATTTTACCCTTCAATCATTATATTTTCTTACTTTTTTAGTGGTACTAATTTCAAAAGGAAAATGAGGGGTAAAAAAGAGAATTCATTACTTATTGCCCATTTAGTTTTCAAATGAGACAATTTTTTTGGGACAGCAAAAAGTACAAACTGGGATTATAAAATGGGGACGGAGGGAGTATCTAACAATGTTTCGACAAAGATTCCCATCACATGGTCGACGCGATTCTTTATGGTTTTGCCCGGCCACTTGTTGGTTCTTTACAATTGTTTGGTTGTGCTTCTCTATGTGTATATCCCAATTTTCCCTCTTCGGCGGCTTTTATTGCAAGTTGCAACTATATATACCTCGGACCTTTTCACTTCACAAAGTCCATTTAGAAGTTAAATGAATCCTATGATTAATTAACCCTAATAATTGCCTAAGTGCCAACCAAAAAAACCCATATTTAAAGCCACTAAACAGTGACGGTTCCAGAAAAGTTTTATGAGGATTATAAATAAAATATTTAAGTTCTCAAAGCTAATGAAATGAATGCATGTTGATATCAAATTTAAACTTTTCGCTATATATGTGTGTGGGGGTTCCGCTCGCATAATATTTGACACAAAATAATCAGAGCCATTCAATTTGTTAAAAATATGCTTTCAAGAGCTCCAAAAAATAATCAACTCATTCGGATATTAGTAAGGACTTGATTAATACGTAGTTGAACTTAAATTTGACAAGATAAAAACGGAATGAATCGATCAAACACTTACCGATATTCGAAGGAGTTTCATTTCATATTTTTGGTCCTCATATAATTCACTTAAGCATATAAGACGAATATGTGAGCTTGTGATTTGTGATAGGTGTCCCAAAAACGCAAGTGGGATGGGTGTTCAAAATAAAAGTACAAAATGACTCAGGCTTGTATTACCAAAAATGAATGTGGGTGTTCAAGTGGCAAGTGAATACCCATAAAAAAAGGCTAGAGCCGCCAGTGGCACTAAATAATCATGTGCAATCTTTTATGCAATCTTTCACACAATCCCATAGGATTTCAAGTGTATTTGTTTATTGTCTAGTGGTTCACTTTAAGTGGCAATTTGAAGGGTATTGTATATCCAAGTGGATCAATGCCAATTTCAAGTTGTATAATATTAGTCTCTGAGTGGTTCAACTAATGCCAATTCCAATACTATATATGATATAAGATCTTATAAGATATTGCATGACAAAATAGAATCAAGATCTTAGTGAGGTGATTTCTTTTAATTTTTAATAGTTAAAGGGCATTTTCCTCACAAAACATATACCACCTTCCCTAGTTCCTATCCTCTCCAAGCAGCGAAAAAATATTCAGTACTTCGTCACGTGATGCTCCAAATTGCACAATCACCACATATTTATTTAAAATCAGTATATGAATAAATGACGGTGAAAAAGCCTGAAATACCACATGACAATGTCAGCCCCTAACAGCACCCGATAATTCCCCACCTACTACACTATACAAAACTATATATATACCCCCACCACCCCAATACCTCTATCACCAAGCAACTCATCAGCCACTCTCTCTCTCTCTCTATTCTATCTCCAAGAAAATGGGTATTTCTCAACATCTCTCTTCTTTTAGTTGTGAGCTAAGAATCGCAAGAGTAAAAAACATTGACTTCTTGAAGTCAAATGAACAATTGTTCGTTAGATGCTATCTCTCTGCAGGAAACAACACTAGAGTTCGACTAGAAACCAAAGAAATCTCATCCAAATCCAACTTGTTCTTCAACCACTCCTTTTCATTAAACTGTTTTGGTACCCAAGAATCCATGGCCGAGCTTATCAAAACCGGAACCGCGGTTTTCGAACTCCGGCAGAGAAAGAAGACTCACACGTTTCTTGGAAAGGTCGGATCAAATCTCTTGGCCAAGGCTGAGGTTCCATGGAAATCCCTTTACGAATCCTCAGACATGGAGACTGAGAGATGGGTTTTCATGGTTCCGAAAAGTAGACGTGGGAATGAAGATGAAAAGCCGCCGGCGGTGGAAGTAGCCATGAAGGTTGGAGTTCCGGCGGTGGCAGAGCCGGTGGCGATGAGGCAGAGACACCGTAGAGAGAGGAAGTGGGATGAGTGTGGGTGTGTGGATGGTGGTGGGTGCAGTTGTGGCGATTATGGAATATTTGCATTAGCTGCAGCCTTATAGGCCCGGTGGTCAAAATTTTGGAGATACTATCAACTCTTATGAGATCGGTCTGAAGTTTTGTTCAATTTTAATTGGACTCTCTACTAGTAGACAACGGGATTAGGTCTCAAAAATGAGTTGATGTGCGCGTAGAATTGTCTCAACACCTTGAGTTATAAAAAAGAAGACGAAAGGTTAGATAAGCACTAGGTTTTGGAGTGAATATGTTTGAGCTTTAATTTGTTCCTATTACTAAGGAATTTTGGAGTGTTATCAATTGAAATTTGTACATGTGAGAGGCCCCCTAGGAAAGTTCATCTCAATATGAATATATTTTCGGAATTTGTTTAAGTTTGATTTGAATATTGGGAGTTTAATTTGTATCTTAATTGGCGATATCTTCCTCTTCTTTCCCGAGCTTAGACAAATTGATCAAAAAATTGCATCAATGAAATTCAATTAAAATCCTTTCGGGTTTATGTAGAGAACATGCGAATTCGTGAAATTAAAATGAAGCTTATAGAAAAAGGAAGAAACTAAAGGCTATTAGCGGGGACGAAGCAATCTCGGATGTCTTTCCTCATCCAAATATTATTTGTTGGATGTTTTTCTTTTTGTCTGGTTTGGTCTCTAGATTCATGGTATGTCATGTCTTTTAGAATCTCTCCGCTTCCCTCACTCGATGTACCCATTGTCGAATTTCTTTGATAAATCTTTTTGCCTTTTCAAAAAAATTAAAAAGAATTAGATGTCGGGGGCAATGGTAAGTTTAGTAAAGGAGAAAAAATGTGGAGTAGCTTCTAAAAATGGAGTAAATGTTTTCGTTTATAAAAAATTGTTGTAAAATTAGGTTTCAAATCATTGTGTAACATAAGAGCAGGTATATTCATGATGTCATAAATTTGTAAGAATACACATAAAACATCTCCAAAATTGATAAATAATCCATAACTAGGAGAGTTTGTGTACTCTTCAAAACTCTATCCTTGCATTTTTCTTGCACTGGATTTTATTTCTTTATTACTATGTGTTATGATGAATGTTATTTCATTTTCTGATTGAAAAAAAAAGAAAAAAAAAACTTAGGAGGCCATCCTGCATGAACAAAGGATCAAGTTACAATTTGTAGTGGTGGTATAGCTATTGCCAAAACGTAAGGGGCCCATAGCCACCGTCAACCCCTCTCGCTTGGTCCCTGGACATTCGAAAAAGGGTATTAACTGTTGTTGAAGCATCGTTACGTGGTGTTCTCATCATCATATATGTATACTTACGCGGAGCCTATACCTTTACATAAATCACACGTGAAAGTGGCTTGTGTTGCCCTACTTTGAGTACCCCGTGGAGGTGGACAGGTGGTGCGTTGAGCTTCATTCCACTATTTTTAATTTTTTAATAGAAAAAGCTAACTACTTAAAACCTACGATTCAATAATTACATATCCGAGCATAAACAATTGCTAGAAAACATAGGCCCAACATCCATTATTAAAGATGCAACTTTAAAGAAAAACACACGATCAATAGAAAAAATAAAAAGAGTACGACAATACGCATCCCAAGTGGGCTATCCTTTTAAATGCATAACATTTTAACATAAGTTCACAACATGTACACATAGATTCATAATATAATATTGAATCATTTAAAATCAATGGATTCGTAAAATTTATATATTATGAGTTTTTATTTTGACCCTTTTTTTGAGTATGTAGCAGTGCTCATATAGTTATCGATGGATTCGTAAAATTTATATATTTATGAGTTTTTATTTTGACCCCTTCTGGGTATGTAGCAGTGCTCATATAGTTATCGATGGATTCGTAAAATTTATATATTAATGAGTTTTTATTTTGACTCATTCTGAGTGATAGGGCTAAATCGACCACAAGGTCAGCTCGCCCTCGATGAGCCCAGCTCAGTATGGAGAGCTCGGTCAGAAAGGAAAAATAGTGGGAAGCTCGGTAAGCATCCTAAGGACTGGGGAGTAAAGGTACACCACCGAACCCAGCAGGCATAACTCGGCAATTGAAGGGCAGCTCGGACTGCCAAACTTGAACTATTAGGAGGACGAGGAAAGCTCGTCCTAACAGGGGAGACAACCCCAAGGGGTCTAGAAGTCCGTTAAAGATTCAAACTCTTCCCTCTACAAGATCAAGATAAAACCCGCAAAGCCTGGTGGCTTATCTGTGAGACTCCTAAAGGCATTGGGAGTCCTATTCCGTTCAAGAATGTGAGGCTTCCAATAGGCTAAAGGCGTTAATAAGATAAGAATTGGTGAGAGTTCAAGTCCTACGAGGACTCAATTGCTCCGTTAGCCTATAAAAGCGACTCCAAGTAACTTAATCATGTATGTAGTTCTCGTCATCTATACTTGAACAATACTTAATCCTATCACACGAGATTTATTGACTTAGGCATCGGAGGCCGGTTGGCAGACACGACCGGAGCCCTTAGCTTAACTCTGTTTTGCAGATGCTTCGTTGGGCTGCGCCGGAAATTGTGTCATCACTGAGTATATAGCAGTACTCATATAGTTATCGACGAATTTCATTTCCAAATAAAGAATATTTTAACTTGGAATCAATCCAGTCCAGATTTGATTAAATGAGAAAAGATAATCTAATTTATTCATGTGGTTCACTATAGATCTTTATTCCAACGTTACACAAAACAAGAAATAAAAAAAAACATATAAGGCGCTCCCTTTGCCGGACTAGACGTTCTTGTGTTCAAGTCTTATCGTAAGGTTCATTCCCTGTCCGTTAATTAAGCTTTCTTGAACATGACTATCAACGGCACATTGCTAAATGCCAAACGCCTCGTTCCATTCTGATCGATATAAACCCCGATATCACCGCAACGAACCTTACATATGTTACACACCGTCGGACAGAAAACAAGCTTGTAAAAGTTGTAATCGCCCTCATACTCGTCAATCCTAAACCAATTACTTACAGTCTTCCGACCAGGGTTTCCTTCGACGCCGCCCGTTGTCACAAACAACTTCCCTACAGATTCGTCGTAATCGTCGAGCGTCCACACGGTCGACTGAGCACAAACAGTGGCAGCAGAAAACTTGACGTTCATGTCAGTGGCAACGCGAATCACGCCTTTTCTGAGGTTCACAGAGGAGAAGGTCAAAGGGAGGCCTTTATCGACCTCGTGTCGTGTTTGGACAACGTAAGGTGGGCAAGTTGTCGTGCCATTAATACTAATGGTCGATAAGGTTAGCCCACCGCCGTTGCCGCGGATGACGGGAAGGATGTAGTAGTCGACTCCTGTTCGGAGCACATTGCCGTCGATGTCGCGTACCGGATTGGGTGCGGAATCGGCGGCGACGAGAAATGTTTCGGGGTTTGTTGTGAAGATGGACAAGAGGAGGATTAGCGAGAGGAGTAGCAACGGGTTTGTTGTCTTCATTGAAGAAATTAAGCTTATGTATGCAACTATGCATGTGATGTGAAGGTAGGTCTTATTTATAGGTCCTGCTAGAGAGAGATAAGAATTCACCAAGGAATTACTCCCTCTATCCCGTTTTAAATATCGCTATCTAAAGTCGTGTTATTTTGATTTTAAAAGAAAATAAATTTTTAAATATTTTTTTTCCAAATTTTTTTATATCATTCCAAAGTACTCATTGAGATATTTTGAACGATACAAAAAAAAATTTAAAAGTAATTCCGAAAATATTTTATTCATAAAATCAAATTTGTACGGCCCATAGAAAATATTTAAATTGGAACGGGAGGAGTACTAAATAAATAAAACAAAAGGCTAGCTACACGACTTTGACTATTCCATGGATTTAGACTTGGGAAAGTACTGCCACTAATATCAAAGGTCCCGGTCTTTTTTTGTGGCAGTTAATGTCAAAGTTTGTGACTAGTGTTGTTCAATACAAAAGGGTTTTGAAATCCTAAATATCTGGGTCATGCATATATTCTGTCTCTTGAAAATCTCAAATAGAATGGAAAATTCTAATTACCCCGAAAATTACGTCAACAGTAAAATCAGTGGTTCAGTTGAAATTTAAATGAATGAATCACTCATTTCACTTTCGGAATAATTTTTGGAATATGTTTTTTGGGTATCTAATATTGCTCAAATAAAATGGGCAACCAATGAGAGTATCAAAAGTCAACGAACGAACCACCGTTCCGGAAAAAAAAAAAAAAAAAAAAGTCTAAATGAACCACCGCCTTCAAACTAACTGACCAACTTGTCATATATACGTATTAATGACAATGAACCCAAATAATTTAATTTCCCGACAAGCCAATAGTCAAAGCAACTTATCAATTCATTTTTCTCAATCCTTCACACTTGATTATTCATAGCAATTCAAAACTTACGTAGAGGAGAAAAACTTGCATGCAAATTACTGTAACGTGGTATTCGCCAATGCATCTGAGCCATCTAAATATGTTTTGGACGGCCCAAATTTATTGGGATAAATTTGCCTCTAAAATTTATAAAAATTCCACCCCTAAATTTGGTCTTGGGTCGGGGGAAAAAATTGGGCTTGGGCACCAACGGGCAGTGGCAGTATTTGTTCAGCATGCAAGTTTTTCTCTAGGTAGAGGTATTAAAACAATGTGGTAGTTCTTACCCAAAAAAATGTGGTAGCTGTAGGAGTAATTGTATAAGCAAATGTTGAACTAATTGGTGTATTCTGGAAGCCTTATTGTGGATTATAAATAAGTGTGATGAGGCTAAAGGGTAAGACATCTTTCGAGACAGATCATTCTCTTGATGTACATCAACTATATATTCAACTAAAAAAACTCGAAAAAGTCAAGTTAGTGGAAAAGGCTCAAGTACTGTTTGTGTATACAACTCTTATCTACAAACTTGTGTTTAGTATCTTAAGTCTTGATCCTGTTTTTCTCTTCTGGGCATTTTTTTTTTTATGTTTTTTCTAAACTGGCCGGATGCTCGGACCAGTTTGCTCGTACTTCTACTAATATCGGAATCTTGAAATTAACGACTGGACAAACCCTCGAATGATCCTAAGGTTTGAAATAATTGATCTGCGTGGGATTTAAACATGCAGTCTCATATATAAATGACAAAGCACTTTCTATTTTTTCATACACAATTAGTCAAACCCCTTGGGTTAGTAGAGGGGACATTGCCATAGAAGAAATTTTAAAGAATAGTCATTTTGAAAGTAGATAATTCATGCAAGTGATGACTCTGATGCGGTAGAGCTCTAGGATGCCCCACACTGCATCCCATGATTGAGTCCCATTCCCCCTCCCTCATGTAATAGATTAGAAATGACGAATGACAAAAAAAAGAAGTAAATAATTCATACTAATTTAATTTGAATGGAAACACAGGTTTATTCATGTAGTGTACAATAAAACTACCTATAGCTAGTCACTGTACACCTTTATTGCAACGTTACACAACAATAACAAATTGTAACAAAAGTGTACCACCCTTATTCTAATTATTAATTAAAACCAAGCACTATTAATTAAGCCTTCTTGAACACAACTTTCAACGGCACATCGCTAAGCGCCAGACGCCTCGCACCATTCTCATCGACATAAACCCCTAAATCACCACAAACAGGCTTGCATATGTCGCACACAACCGGACAGAAAGCGAGCTTGTAATCACCCTCGTACTCGTCGATCGTGAACCAGTTACTCAAAGTCTCCCGACCGGGGTTCCCTTCGACGCCCCCGGTTGTCACAAAGTATTTCCCTACGGATTCATCGAAGTTGAGCCTCCACACGGTTGATTGAACACAGATAGTCGCGGCAGAGAACTTGATGTTCGTGTCAGTGGTAGCGCGAACCACGCCGTCGTTAGGGTCCACAGGGGAGAAGGTTAAGGGGAGGCCGTTATCATCCTCATTTGGCTCTTGGACAACGTTGGCCGGGCAAGTTGTAGTGCCATTGCTAGTGGTTGATAGGGTTAGTCCACCACCGTTGCCGCGGACCGCAGGAAGGATGTAATAGTCCGTTCCTGTTCGTAGCTCATTGCCTTCTACGTCGAGTACCGCGGCGGAATCAACTGCGACCAGAAATGTTATGGAGATGGAGAAGAGGAGGAATAGCAATGGGGTTGGAGTCTTCATTGTGAAAATTGCTTATGTGTATTTCGCAAGTATGGATATGGGATTAATATGCATGGGAGGGAAGGCTTTATTTATAGATGTAAAAGTTCACGTGGGGTACCTAAATTTTAAGCAAAAAGATTCACGACATTGACTATTACACGGATTTAGCCTTGGAAAAGTAGTTCTTCTAATTTCAAATTTCAAAGTTTGGTTAATTCATTTTTGTTAATTTGTTGGTCTGTACTGAAAAAATGTATTCAAATTTTGATCCGGAATAAAAATATTGTAGCATCATTTTATTCACACCGTTGGCCCGGAAATGTTATACATGAAGACTAAATATCTTAGTAAGGCGTTATTCTCTCTCTAAAACCTCAATAGCAGGAAACTTAGGAAATGAGCATCAAAGTTCACATGCGACTAATAATAAACTTCTTATTTTACGCAATCGAATCCAACAAATTAAAACCACGTACGTACCCAAAATGTTAATTCAAAGAGGTGCATATCGTCCCCCTGTGCTTAAATAAGTTTGCAGCTCTTTTCTCTATATTAATGATAATAAAGACAAATAATTAGTAATTGATTTTGTTGAGAAGTCAATCGTTCAAGCTACTTAATCTTCTTTCGTCTCCAGCATTTAGGATCATTCCTTCGTATAGAAGATACAGCTGAACAGACTTGGATTTTTCAATTTTCTGTGGTCAACATATTGGAGGATAAGAATATTAGGTGTGTATGTGCTCGTTATGTTCTAGCTTTCTTTTCTACTTTCACAGGCTGGAAGGATACGATAAAGAGAAACATTAACCAGATCTAATAATAGACTTTCAAACCTCTATTTAGTGATCTAAATAGCTCAATACTTATCGGATTTAAAAGGAAATGGTTTGGGGCATACAGATGTTTGAAAATAAATATGCCTCCCGTGCATCAACGATTCTAGGCACATTTGTACTTGAATGTATATTTGGACATCTATTATGTCCGTATCACTACTCTTCAATTGGAATGAGCTATTTTATTCTCGTTTGTCAAAACGAGGCACTAGTTATTGGAGCACTATTAGGTATGTTGGCTCAAGTTTTAGAATATTGATTCAAAATCAAGACTTAAGAAATTTTCTTCGTCTTAAGTTCTAGGTACAAAACTTTCTAGGCGCTATCAACTCGTATAGGATTAGTCAATGTAGAGATTTACCTTATCTTTAATAATGGGTCTCCTAATGAGTAGGATTGAGTCTTAGGTACGTTAGTTGAGACATCCTATAAGTTATTTACTTTTCAGAAAAGTTTTAAAATAGCCAAGCAGCTGGTCCAAGTTCTATTTCAACTAAGGAAATCAATATCAACAGTAACAACGTTTCAAAAGCAAGGGCGGACCCATGATTTTCTATCAGTGTGGTCAAGAATCTACAGAGGTTATACATATTTCATGTCCTGGAGCAAGATCTAGTGAATCGAGTGTAGGGTCTTGGGGCAAAATTACCAAAATATCCAGAAATATATATACATGTCTGGAGGAAATTTTAATCCAGCAGAGTCAATTGACTCCCCTTACCTCTTCATGGGTCCGTCCTTGTTCAGAAGAAGTGTAACAATTGAAGTACTTGATGAAACCATTTTTTTTTTTCGGGTAAATATGATGAAACCATTTAGTCGTTGAATATACAAAATTTTGCATCCAAATCTTATCCTTATAAGCTGGCAAGGTTGAAAAAATGGCTTTGGTCCTTTGGATAAATATGGATAGGTACGTTGACTTCTTAATTTCATTATTTCTGGATAAGCAAAGTACGATCCATTCTTTAATTCAAACCATGGACTTCTCAACCCTAAGTTCCATTACTCAAATAAGGATCAAAATGTCAAAAACGCGATTTATCCAGCCTTCATTATAATTTACACATTTTTTCTTCCATCCTTTAATTTAATTCGAGTGAGGACCAAGAAACGGAATGAAAAATCCTTTTGGGTTCCTATTCATACATGACGTTTAGTTGTTTAGGCCGCTTTACCAATTGGACAAATAGAGTCGACATCGAAAATTGAGGGGCAAAATCGATGCAGTTAGCAATTTGTCCTTCATTCATTTTATTTGCGATCTACATGAATTTTGCTCGACCCCGATCAGAGTCCTAGTGTAAGCAAGTCGAGTTTTATACTTGAAAGTTCAATTCGGCTAAAATAGACAGAATTTTTACTACAAATAATTTCGGTATTTTTTGTAGTCTCGTTATATATTAGAATAGATATCTCTTGTTGTAACTACATCTTTTAAACTCCACCATTTCAAAATGTAATTTCGAAAACCTAGTTAGATTTGTAATCATCAGATATTTTTTTGGATTGGTGGAGATTATTAAGAGAACAAGGTAGGGAAGAGGGTGGGAAGAAAGAGTACCGAATCAAGTAGAGACTAGGAAACCAACTGGCTCAGTTGGCCGCTTTTGTGCACTCCTAATTGGGAGGTTAAGGGGTCCAATTTTGCTGGAGTCAAGAATCGATAATTTCTTCACTTTGAGAGGCTCTTCCTTTCTTTCTTTGTTCTCTCCCTATGATGGATTTATTTATTGTATTTGTTTAGTTGTTGGGCTTAATTATTTCGTGGAATTGCATATACATGGTTTTCAAATTTACACATTTTGCCTACATAAATCCTGACCCTTCATTTTTCAATGGCTTGGATTGAATTTTGTCTCATGTCTCTCTCTCCCCTGATCGACTCTCTCCCTCTCTCATTTCAAAAAAAAAAAGAAAAAGGTACGAACCAGCATCAGCTTTCCCCCTCTCGCTCTCTCTGCCAAACACCGAATTCCTCCGCTGTTCTCCTCCCTCCCTCTCCCCCAACCACAGCAGCAACACCGATTCCTCTCCTCAGGTATGTCGATTTGTGAAGTCTCTGTGAATCTGGGGTTTTTTATTTTCCCCAAATTCGAATCTGGGGTTTCTGATTTTTGCCTGTATGTGGGTTTTCTATTCGTCCCTATAGGTGGCGTTTCTACCTAGAAATCAAGCCTCCCGTTTTCTAACAGGTGACCCGTCCATTTGAGCTTGCTACTCAAGCCTCCCCAGGTATGTATATGCACGTTTAACATCCATTTTTTAGGGGTTTATTATTGAGGAATTTTTTCAGTGAGGAATGATTTCGTCGTCAAACGGATTTCAAGGTTTCGCGCGCCCGGGGATGGTATGGAGGGAGCACATTAGCGAGGAAATTTTTTATTTCCTCGCCTAAACATGGGTTGTCTACTCTGTTAGCGACGAAATAATTTTTTTCCTCGCCTATTTAGTATTTTTAGCGAGGAATTTAAATTTCCTCACCTAAAATTTGCTTTCCCTCTAAATTAGCGAGGAAATATGATTTTCCTCACAAAAAAGGCATAATTGGAGACAAAATTTTTTTTCCTCACAAATTACCATTTTTCTTGTAGTGAATAACCCTCCCACTACGACGAGGTACTGGTGTATCAACAACCGTTTCTTGCAGCGTAACCTCTTGTACAACTGGTATTGAAGAAATTTTTGCTTGTCTCTCTCCTCTCAATTCCTCTAGAACAATCTTACTCCTGGGTTTGTGATCTATGACATAATCCTCTTCTAAGTAACGGGCATTGGTGCTAACAATGACCTTCTGATCCTTAGGACTATAAAATAGACCACCTTTCGTTCCTCTAGGATACCCTACAAACAAGCAAACCTCTGTCCTCGATTCCAACTTATCTGTGTCCCTTTTCAGCACATGTGTTGGACTACCCCAAACCCGAACATGTCGTAGACTGGGTTTGCGCCCAGTCCAAAGTTCTGTGGGCGTAGTAGGTACTGACTTAGATGGTACCAAGTTGAGAATGTATGCTGTTGTTTCCAATGCATGTCCCCAGAATGAAATTGGTAAATCTAAATAACTCATCATTGATTTCACCATATCCATAAGAGTCCTATTCCTTCTCTCTGCGACACCATTCTGTTGTGGCATACCTGGAGCAGACAACTGGGATGTAATCCCTTCTGCTGACAAGTAGTCCCTAAACTCTCCCAAGAGATATTCGCCACCACGATCAGATCGCAGTGTTGTAGACACCCCAATTTTGAACCCGGGATGCACTCGGGCACTCCCAATGACGAAACAGACCAATCATGGTTACCCGAGGCTTGTGAAAAGGGGGCTTGAACTTGCACCAATCAACCTAACACCACCAAACAAGCCAAAATAACCCAAGAACCATCCAACCAAGCAAAGCCACCAAGAACACCTTGAGCGCTCAATCCCTGAAGAACACCTTGAGCGCTCAAGATTGAGGCCTTGAGCGCTCAACTCTGGCCCAGTCAGCAATTCTGCAGAGCATCTAATCATGAGATTTCCCTGCATAGGGAGCGTC
>JAXBDA010008085.1:0-15777 GCA_036023075.1 Gaultheria prostrata | reverse complement strand
TTAATGAGATCTATCAAACAAGATCCATATTACTTAGAAAATTATTTTTGTAACTATATTATTTTTTAGTTTGAAAATTGCACGTAGTTTCGTAGGGGGCAAACATTTTGGAACGGAGGGAGTATAAAATAGACAATCATAGATTTTGACGGTAAACTGTCTATGACCGTTCATTTTATGAACTAAAATTTCAATTCTGATATACCTATCGATATCCGACTTAGATGATATTTTGCGTGAATAAATTGCTCTGCATACCCCACAAAATGAATGATTCAGATTTTAAAAAAAATGCACGATGAAGCCACAACAGGCTGTGGTGGAAAATCCAAGCTTTCACCACATGTGGAAAGAATTTAAACTACCGAAAAATACTCCCTCAATTCCAAAAATATAGTTCTTTTTGGGAGTTCGTGTAACTTTTCAGTGTAATATATCTTATAATCTATAATGTTTTAGGTGATTTTAAAAACTGTCTTTTAGATTTAATTGAGATCTATCAAATAAGATCTATATTGCATATGAAATGTATTACCGATTGAAAGATATAATAGATTTTCTATCCGGTTAGAATGGAACGAGGGACTATGTTTTGGGGATGGAGGGAGTATGTGACTAAAAGTTCTTTCCGGATGCCACCTCTTGTGGGCCCACCGTGCATTTATTACGGTAATCTGAACCGTTCATATTTCAGGGCCTGCAAATAGTGTATCAACTCAGAAAAATAGTTTGATCAGACATTGATAAATATGTAAAAAATTGAATTTTAGTTTACAAAATAGACGGTCGTTGATAGTTTAACTTAAAAAACTACTGACATGATCAGGTCGTCCATTTCGTAAACTAGTAAAATTTAATTTTTGACATATCTCTTGACGTAGTTGATTTTTCGCGTGGATATATAACTTTACGAACCTTACAAGATGAACTTTCAAATTACACACTGAACATACTGTGGAGTCCACAAAGGGCTCATCCGAAAACCCTCGTTTGTCCGGCTCATCCAAATCAGGGCGCATGACAAATCGAGGATCAAATCCTTCATCCAAACACGCTGTATATAGGAGTACAAAAAAGTTACACACCCATACAGCACTCTCACACAGGAGTGGGTCCACACGTAGGTCTCAAATGTGGGCCCCCGATGTGTGAGTGTTGTGTAGAAGTGTTGTGTTTGTAGCATTGTTGTGTACTGTAAACAATAATGATACATACACACACTTTCAACCACACACAACCACACACCCTCTCACATGTGGTGGGGCCCACACCATGTGGGATCCACAGTGGGCCCCACCACATGTGAGAGGGTGTGTGTGGTTGAAAGTATGTGTAGGTATCATTATTGTACTGTAAATATGCAGCGGAGGAGTGGCACCACTTGGGACAAATAGACCGGTGGATAATTTCTCCTTTCGCTTCCGTGCAGTACTTAAAGCCAAGGCATCCCTGCTGTTTACACAGAGAAATGTACGAGAGAGAAACTGTTGAGAGAGAGAGAGAGAGAGAGAGAGAGAAAGGTGAAGAGAGACAAAAAGGGAAATTCAAAGACAGAGCTCATCAGTAGCTTTCACTTGAACACGTACCCCTGTCTTTTCTAGGCTTTTTACTTTGTACCCTCTCTTTCTCTCTCTTCAGATTCAGATGCCCTCCTTCCCATTCTTCATTGATTTGTGATGACAGCCACTGGGGGCTTCAGCAGCAACTGTGACACTACAGCAGTAGGTGGGTACCATAGCTAGAGGTGTCACAGTCGTTCCGTGTGGGCCCGATTTATTTAGATTCGTGTCAATCGTGTTTTCAAACCGATCCATTTACTTAGGCCTTGTTCTCCAATAAATTTTAGGTACTCCCTCCTTCCCTATTTTATGATCTTTTTTTGGAGTGTGCGTCACTTTTCAATTGATTATATCTTCTAATTTATAATATTTTACGTGATTTTAAAAACATTGTATTATAGAATTAGTCGAGATCTATTAAACAAGATCCATATTTGATATAAAATTCATTACCAATTTAAAAATATAACTAAGTTTTTCATCCGGTTAGAATACAACTGAGATCATAAAATGGGGACGGAGGGAGTAGATTTTATGAAAATCTCATAAAATGGGCATTTTATGGAGAGGTGATAAAATGAAGTTATTTTTCCAACTAATAAAATGTACTGTAGTAGTTTTCCTATAGGTTTTAGGAGAATTTTATGAAAATCTTATAAAATGATATTTACATTTTATGTGTTGAGATTGAAGTATCATAAAATGTGAGATTTTATGTACCTAAAATCTATTGGAGAACAAGACCTTAATCGTATTGTGTGGTTTTTTATTCGTGGTGTTCCGTGCTGATCTGTTTACTTTAGTCATGCCTAGGCCGCCTCATCTCCAACCGAGTTTTAGTTTCGTCGTGTAGTATTAATTTTATAGGGGTATCTTTTTTTTTTTTTATCAGGAAAAGGGTGGGAATAGACAACCAACGTAGCAACTCTCCTTGGAGGTGACCATAGGAGCTCCCGACCTGCCAGTGAAATGTTTGGTTCAAGCCATAGCTATTGTCTGTGAGGACAGACCGTTACCATGACACCACCTAGGTAAAAGTGGGCACAAGCATAAAAGTATAGAATGGAAGTAAATTCTACACTAATATATATCTCAAAAATAAAATTATATAATCAATTCTGTGCTCATTTTCTGTTCTTTTTTTATAAAATATATGGATTATAAATATTATAGTTCCTAATAAATGTCTTAATTTAGCAAATCGTTGACTAAAAAAAAATTACACGATTATAATTAATAAGGTGCCCATATTGAGTTGGATTCCTGGGTCCGCTACTGGGCACAAGTGCTTACCCCCATAATCCCTTGCCATTGGCGAGACTCGAAACCAAGTTTGTCTCGGGAATGTGAGACACCATACCCACCAGGCTACCACCATCGGCAGTATCTATGTAGTAGGGGTGTCCACGGATCGGATCCGAACCAAACCGAACCACTCAGAGCGGATTATGGTTTTTAAGATCCGGAGTCATCCGTAGGTGACATACGGATGGATCAGATCGGTTACGGAGCGGAACAGATCGGATCAAGCGGATTTGACTGATTAAAAAAAGTTAATGGGTGGATTGAGCGGATCCGTTCCGATCCGGAACCGCCAAATAAGAATTTCTTGATCCAGAACCGAACCAAGCATTAACGGATGGGTTAACGGACGAATCGGATTCGACGGATTGAGCGGATCGGATGATCCGCTGGACAGCCCTACTATGTACTACTCCCTCCGTCCAAAAAATATAATCCCTCATTCCATTCTAACAGGATAGAAAATCGATTATATCTTTCAATCGGTAATACATTTCATATGCAATATGGATCTTGTTTGATAGATCTCAATTAAATCTAAAATACAAAATTTTTAAAATCACCTAAAATATTATAGATTATAAGATATATTACATTGAAAAGTGACACGAACTCCGAAAATGGACTATATTTTTTGGACGGAGAGAGTACTAATTTTGGTTTTATATGATTAATGACGTAGCAAGTTAATTAAGTCAATAAAATAAACTTATAATTTTTTTTTGGTACATGAAAAATTAGTATTTGTTATGTCATGCCTCCGTGCTGTGCCCAGCCCACTTTCATGCATGTGTCTGGTTCGTCTAAAACAATACCCTTGTCATCCCGGTCTTTTTGACACCTCTAATCATAGCAGCTTTGGGTTGATTGTTTCGTTGTTGTTCTTTGATCTTGGTTGTATGTTGTATTTTGTTCTTTGCTTTCCGATGTACCAAAAAAAAAGAAGGGTTACTCGGGTTCCTTGCTGGGTTTATTTCTCACATTACTAGTTAGGGTTCCATTTTTTGGGGCAGGCGACAAGAAAATTACTACTATTTCTTACTCTAAATCCCCAGTCTTGTTGTGGATGCTCTGTCTTTAACTAGACAAAGAAATAAATTACGTTTACATGCAAGAAATTAATTACGTAGTTTAGATGCTTGTAAACAAACTTAAATACTCTAGATTGTTGAAAAAAGAAAGGAAAGTAGGTGGTTAAGCATACCCTTCTGGGTTCCTACAGACTTTTACTACTACCCTTTTCTTTCTGCTCTGTGAAAATCTCACAATATCTCTGCCATTAATTCTTCGTGCATGCATGGAAAACAGGGAGTAGTATACTGTGGGATACTAATATATACGCTGACAACAGCTATGTACATACACACTGCATAGCTTTAGTCACACTCAAAATACTCATTTATTCCCCGTATAATTAGCCAGCCAGCCCTCTCTTTCTGAGTTGTCAATAGTGTAGATCGATGCCATGTTATGTCGTTTTCACATTATGTTAGTATTTCGTACCCTCCGTCTCAAAAATGATGTCACAAAATACGATTCACTATTATTGAAAAATTATATATATGCAATATAGATCTTGATAGATTTTGTTTCGTTTTATTAAATAAATTTTTTAAAATTGATAAAAGTATTATAAATTGCAATAAATATATGATCTTTTGAGAAGTGTGTATACTGTTTTTGACATCTATTTTGAGACGGAAAGAGTATTTTTCTTTTTCTTTTAATTTTTGATTTAAAAAAAGGGAGATTTACGTCATTTCGATACGAATCTTAATTGTGTTTTGTATCCTTGATTGAGTGCATCTTGTGGCGCTAAAGTGATTTACCCCAAAAAAAAAAAAAATTTAGTTTTCATTTATTAGTTTTTTTTTCTTTCGTGTTTTGTTCGTCTATCTAAATCTTGTTATATTCGGATTATATTTTGGAAAATGCTAAAGTAGTCCCACTGGGCTTATGTTAAGGTTTAAAAGTGTATGTGTGAAAATAATACTCCCTCCGTTCCAAATTAATGTTCCATTACGAAAAGTCGTGCCATTATTCAAATAAAAAAATGAACTACTTCCGTAAATCATTTTTCGAATTTTTTCTCACTAAATTAAAGTACTTGACGAGTACTTTAATTCGGTGCAAAATAATTCGAAAAATGATACACGAAAGTACTTCATTTTTTGATTTGAAAAAAGGCAAGAGAGAGAAAGTGGGGATCTTATTTAGGAACGGAGGGAGTACTATAAAAGTGGATGTAATGTATTGAAAAGTGTAAAGGAATGCTGGAGTGCATATTTTTTTTAGTTTTGGTGTGCTTATTATATGCCTAGTGGACACACATTAGCAAGACCCTTATATTTTTTTGGATTGATCATCCGTCTCAATGAGAGGAGTCTAAAAGTAAAAACGATGATAAAAAAAAATAATTCACTAAAGAGAGAGAAAGTATACTAAACAGTTGATTTTTTAATTTTTTTTTTTGTCTAAAGTGTCTTCTATGAATTTTTTTCAACATCCATCTACTTCATATTTTTCTAGATTTCTCTCGTCGATACAAATGATTAATCTCAAAAAATACGGAAAAACTAAACAAAAACTTACAAAAAAAGGAAAAAAAAATCATTTAGATAAAAAGATAAAAGAATGACTAGTTGAAACTAACGACAAAAAAACACACCAAAACAGGGTAACCAAAAAAATTGGACCACAGGAATTGAGGGATGGGTAAATTGACCTGGTAATTTTTCAGGGTTCATCACGTCGTGTCATTTTTCTGATGTGTCCTATCCGAATCGTGCAACATGAATGGCATCTCGCTTATGCATTTGCGTGGTTTTAAAGAGCAGATGGCCAACATAAACTTGTATGCCATACGGTTACCATCACATGATATCCGTCAGTACATTCGAACCGTCCAAACATAATTTAGACGGCTCCAAAATATGTTTGGACAATTCGGATGCGGTGACGCCCCATTTGGCACACAAGTTTTTCTCGCCTCCATGAGCCCATCATGAGGTCCATAATTATTTGCATGGTTCATCTGTCATGGCATGCAAATCATTCATGCAAAATATCAACGTAATCGGATAACAGCAGCGGCCACTTGATCATGACCAAATCACGTCTTAAAAAACATAGACAATTTCATTTGATTTTGACTTATGAGATCATCCTTACATTTGGCAAAGATGATTTGCTTGGCTGGTTCTAGAGATGAACGATCCGAATCATCTAAGGTAGTTTTCAGGTAGACCCAGTGAGTCCCAGCAACGAGGTGCCGTTTAGATGCTACCTTCTTACCCTCTCTAATATTAACTATCAAGTATATTTTACCAATAATTACCAAGTTTTGATGCTCCTAAAAAATAATTTAGCACCTCCTAATTGTTGTCTGAGCTAAAAATGGGCATTGTGGGCCTTAAATTTCCAAAATCATACTTATGTTCGCTTGTTCTGGGCAAATGGGAATCGCTTGTTGAGTTATGGATGTCCAACCAAATTGATTATTCAGAGTCGTTCTACGCGTCGAGCTGTATGAAATGAACATTTCAAATCACGTTTTCAGCTTCGGAACGAGGCCCAAGTCACTTGATTATTCAGAGTAGTTCTACGTGTCGAGCTGTATGAAGTGAACATTTCAAATCACGTTTTCAGCTTCGGAACGAGGCCCAAGTGAGCACAGCTCCCTCTTGAACCAACAAGAGCAGTAAACAGTAATTAACGGGAATCTGGGATTAATGCAGCTAAATTTGGCCAAACTCATAGTGACCTTAAGGTGAGTTTCCACTATGCTATTTTTGGTACCTTTGGCATTTTCGGTATTTTCATCGGTTAGAATGTGAGTGCGATAATACCGAAAATATCAAAAATACCATAAGTAATTTTAGTAGAAGCTCAGACTTAGATGCACCATGTTTACACAACACCATTGTGCTCCAGCCTCCAAAGAGAGTCAAATAATCTTCTCATTTCAGGTTTTTCCAAATAGTATTGTCAGCAATTCAATATTGGTTTAATCTCTACCAACTTTTGTCAAAAGGGATCATACAAAAATTGACTACTGCTGCATTGAATTGAAGACTACAAAATCACTGATTTCCGTTGCTATGTACATATTCAAATGCAAGGAAAAATCAGCAGTAAAACATGAGCTTCTTAACATTCTCACTGAGTTTAGGCAGAGGAGCTGCCTTTGGAGGGGCGGCACGAGAAATCGTGGAAGAATTTCTTGTTAAGGCAGCAGAATCCGATCGCTCAAGATAGAGCCTCCCTCTGTATGCGGCAAGGTGCGCATAATACGCCGGGGGAACCAAAGAAACAGGCTTTGTGCACCTGACAAATGTGAAGCAAAGGTTGTAAATCAACTTCTGAAGTTCATCAGAAGTGAAATGGTTCTCATCCCACAACACATGGTAGTGAGTAGGCCGACTCGTTCCCTTCACCCCCCAATGACTACAGAGAAAGAAATCGAATTCTCGTGGGTGAGTGATCACTGTATCCACAACCGTGCCAGGAGGGATGTTTTCATCAAACCCTTGGTTTCTGTTTGGATTTGGGTCGTTCTCGTTTGGAAACAGCCTAGTGTGGTGCCTTTTCTGAACCACTGCAAATGTTATAGGGGGCTTGTACCCTGGATATTTCGAGCAGGCTGTTCTAATAGCTTGTAATTCCTCTTGGAGCACTTTGTAGAATTGAGTTTCACTTACCCCATCGCGGAAAAAGACTATTCTCTTGGGGAGTTTGGATAGTTCTTGATTGAAATCATCAAGAATTTCCCCCACCATTGCAGAAAGATCCTGAATGATCTCTTGTCGATGCGTCTGAGACCTCATTCGCGAAACATACTTGTTGGCCGCTGGCCAGTTTAGACTCCCAACCACTGCAGCAACAGATGGGCTGAAATCATCTAATGGGTGAGGGTGAGTCACATCAGCACCCATAAAAATTACCGGCTCATCGACCGGGAAAAGTCTTGGGATTTGAGATGGTAATGAATTGTACAAAGCAACCGTCGAGCCACCGACTTTTGCATTGATTTTAAGAGCCAAGTTTGCAAGAAACTGTGAACTCAACTTTCCAAGGTTTTGGTACAAACAGCACTGCGTGACAACCCCAACGCTTGTCTCAGCAATTCGTTTAAAATCAGCATACCCTTTATGTTTTCTCTCCATAACACAAATGAGAAGTTGGAGATTATTGGATGCAGCACGGTATATTTTCTTAAGCTTGGATTCTAAAGTGGAGACATTGTTAAGCACTTGGATCGGTTCGAACTGGGGGCTAAAAACCGTGTTTTTGTTGAGAAAAATGCCTAATTGCTCGCACCTTTGAGATAGCTGGCTCATGAATTTTGGAATGCTGGATTTTTGGTCAGAACTTCCTCCAAAACTTATTAGACCCCACCTCTCAACTCGAGTTCCTTCAAAGACATGGCTGTCTAAAAGGTTCCACTGGCGGTCATACCTCAAAGGAGTTAGGTCTCTTACATAGCCACCATTACCAAGCTTCAGCTTGGGAGGTTGAAGAATTCTGCCATTCAATCGCGTCATTTCTCTTGAAACATTGAGTTTGAATTCCCTAGCTTGAACTCCACTGTCCAAGAAAGAAAGGTACAGATGAGTAACAATAGCCAGAGAAATCCAAGGCTCTATGACTGCCCATTTGGATGATTATAAATGTTGAAAAATTATAAAGCGAAGAAGAAAGGATTTAAGTTCCTCAACCAAAATAGAAAAACAAAATGGACCAATAGATTTAACCGCATGTTTTCATTTCTCACCATTTTCACCTCTTTGTATCCAAACAAGGGATACGATTCTCATTTCTTTTCTTTTCTCACCAATTGTCAGTCGTCACTATCCAATAGCGTTGTAAACGAGTGCATAATTATGTACAAAAAAGTTACCTTGTTGGACCAACCGGTCCTGCCATGACTGCGTCGATTGTAGCCTTCCGTTCTCTTGGTCTTTGGCAGCCCATCTTTAGTATTTTCGCAGTCTGATCATCTGAGAGCTTCCCAAGAAACTTCTGCCCTTCGCAAATCACACAAAGTTCCATAGGAAGATAACATAATTTTCTCCTACTAATCTGCAAGCAAGGCAAATTCCTGAACTGTATATCATAATTATAGTGCTCCTTAAAATAAGTCACTAGTCTCAATTTCTTTCCGTCCCTATCTGGAAACCATAGATTCTCTGTAGCTTCCTCAGTTAAGCTACACACCCGGTATCTCTGAACCGTTTCCCTGTGGCAAACAAAAACCCTAATGTTCTTCAATGCCTTCTCCACTTCCTTCCTTTCTTCTTCTATCAAGCCTCTTGTCTTTCTCTGGGAAAGATCGCGCAAAAACTCAAGACGCTTTTGCAAGTAGGGGATCACGCCTATACTTTCGTGGAAAGCGGTGACTGAGAAGTCCACATTGAGAGCAAGTCCCTGCTGGGTTGGTCTAAGACTTTGGAAAAACCCTCTCAATCCAACAACTCCTCCGCCAACTTCTTTAGTCCCTCCCATGGAACTCGAATATAGTGATCGCCCCACGGGTATGCATTTTTCTGTTGGGCTCTCGCGCAAGACAACATCCAAGGCATGGAGATAATCCTGAGGAAGGGGTATACAATCATCTCCCTCCTTGCTCAAATAGCTACTCAATTCCTTCCCATCAAACTTGGACACAAGTTTGATGTTCACGCGGAAAAGCTTAGATTGTTGATTCTTTTCTTGAACATCAAAGCTTTTTTCGGATGGTAACAATGACTTGCTTGAGGGGATTGGGAGGCTAATGAAGAGTTCAAGCCTATCACTTTGGAATTCAATAGGGCTATAAAGATTCTTCCGGCCATCATAGGCCGGAAGAGCTCCAGAGAGTACAACGGAGTTGTCATCTACTAGTTTATGCTTAATCATTCGAGCGACTTCCTTTGAAGCGTATGGCGATATTTCAACATCATAATGGAAAATTTGATGAAACGGATCGAATTTGACAAGGAAATGATTGGCAAGGAGAGAGATTACCGGCCCTTCTACGCCGCCAGAGTCCGGTCTCCTTGCCACCACTAGTGATTGTGGTGTGTCACTCATGACTTTCCTTCCATCCTTTCCTATGAAGGGTATGGTGCTAGTTTGTTGTTGAAGCCCCTCTGTCTCTAAAGCTGTTTAGAATTGGAAAAGATAACAATAATATCAATGATTTACGTATTACAACTTTTTCAATCAACTAAAAAAGTTTGGAACTGGGTCCTCTCCGGTTCTTAATTTGGACGACATTCTAAATCTAGACCATCCATTTGCTGCAAATAATGGTTTGCATTTGTTCAAAAACTTTTACCAGTATAAGATAACTCTTAATAGTTTCGGATCAAATCCGAACCATTAATTATCCCAATGTATATAGTCTAGGTTTAGGCTGTTCCGTCTTGGTGAGGATCCGAACTCAGAAGTTTTAATGCCAATGCTAGCAAATTGAGAACATATGAGGTGAAACTAGCAAGAATAGCATAGTTGGAAATTGGCTTCTCTATTAACTGGATAAGAATATCATAATAGCATAGTTGGAAATTGGCTTCTCTATTAACTGGATAAGAATATCATACTTTTAGGACCAAGGACTATACAAAAGGTACAGTACCCATAACTGCAAAGAACCAAGAAACAAACAAAAAGATGGGAATATATTAGGTGAAACAAACAGTAATTTCGATTAGGGTCATCAGATTCTTTACTAAGGGTGAACTTGATAGACAGTTGATATTATTAGTGTTCAATGAATTATTTTAGCTTTTCATCAAAAAAATTCAGATTAACCATTCGTCTCACAAGAAAATATGGAAAAAATAAAAATATACACCTACTATTTTTTTAGAAAAAAAAAGAGAGGATAAAGACGACGCTTAATGACACCTTTCTCGAACCTTTTTCTTATTTAAAAAACTTTTTAGCTTTTCATGATAATTTTTTTTTACTCCTTTAATCCAAAAAATTTGACACAAACGTAAAAGAAATTCAAATAAGACTACACTAATTTACTAATTACATGTTCATAAATTTTGGCCAAACAGGACCTCAGTGGTCATTGACAAGGAAATAAAGCATCAACACTTCTTTTCATTTTAACTTTTGAGCATGCATGAATACTTCCAGACCCAGTCATGAAAAAACAAAAAAATAAACATCAGGGTATTAAAAATTAAAGGGAAAAATTAAATTATTCACAAACTAACTAAACTATTCATGAATTCAAACTCACTAAACAAACCACAGAAAAACAAGAAAAACAGAATTTTTTTTTGATATTATTACCTTGTGCTAAATTTGGGGCCTCTGAGTCTGAAGAGGTGGCCAGAGGGGGTGGATTATTGTGACTCCATGGCAGTTTCTGCAAGTGGGTTTTTGGTCTGAAACTCTGATTTTGATTATGAGGAAGTGGTGGTGGAGTTAGAGGTAGATGATGATGGAGAGGGATGGTGGGAGGCAGAGGAAGAAGAGGAGGGTAATTCTGGTATTGGTTTTGGTTCCCATATCTACTAATCCTGTTTTGGTGGTGTTGATTGTTGTTGTGAGGATTATTGCTATTATGCCTCCTCCCATTATTATAACTCCTTGTTTTTGGGTTGTATTTCTTGGTGGTATTATTGGAATCTTCTGTTTCCTCCATGGCTTGGAAGTTGAGAGACAGAAAGAGAGAGAAAAGGAGAATATGGTTTCTGTTGTTGCTGATATCAAATGGGAAGTTTCGGCAGAGGACTGCAGTTATTGCAGAGAGAGAGAGAGAGAGGAGGAGGAGGTGAGTTAGGGAGTGTTTTTTTTTTCTCCATTGGATATACATCGGTGGGTTTGTAGAGAGTTAGTCCAGATGGTTTTGCAGAGAGTTAGTGAGTTAGTCCAGAGAATTCTAGAAGCTATCTATAAATCCCAAACGTTTCTGCCGAGTCTCAAACCTGATTTTGCTTGTGGGAGAATCAGGAGATAACCAATATGCTACAATACGTTAAAATATGTATGGGAAACACAAAATACGTAAGATGTATAGTGATTTTTGCACTTATCCTACGAGCAATTGATTTTCCCACCTCACTTTTGAAGCGCAGATGATAAATTTTTATAGTGCAAAACAAATTTCCAATAAGATTCCTCACAATTCTATTTGAGACTTTAGACCGTTTTTCTTTTTGCGTACTTCGATTAATCTTTAGAGATCAATTTCACCGTCCACTAGTGGAGATCCCAATTAAAGATAGAGCAAAACTCTGTATGGATTAGCCCCAAAGAAGCTGATAAGCCTGATATCATCTATGAGATTTCGAATGAGATACCTTAAGAGGAAACAAATCTCTAAATTTCAAGTCCTTGACCACTAGGCTAACCTGTTGAGGTAACAAAGCATGAGATATGAACAAAGCATGAGATATGTATGGTGAGACTTTGACTGTCTATGTCTTTTCAGTTCGAGTAAAGCATTATGCCTAATGCCCCATCAAGTTGAGTTCTGCATAAGCAGACATATCAAGTCCTCCTAAATGAACAGCTTGGATTGTTATATTGATAGGTAATTTTTTTTTTTGGGTCTCCTATAAAGAACCAAATAAAGGATAATAGGAAGAATCTCCACGAGAGAAGATCATGGTTCTACCGGAGTTTGGGTTTTGGTCCATGAGCACAAAATATTGATTGTAACAATTAAGGTTGAGTTTTTTATTTGATTTTATGAGAATCTCATAAAAATCAATAGGTGATTACTTATTCATTTGCTAAAATCACCTATTGAATTTTTATAGGATTCCATTCCAATAAAATTAAATGGGAAACAAAGCCTAAAAGTCAAATCTTGGTATGAGCAGTGAATAAAAAGTGGATAAATGAATTGCTATATGGTCCTTACAACGACCTGACATTTCATGTGGGTTGCTAATACTGTCATGTGATATTTTTTTGTATTATATCTAGTGTTTATTTATTTTATAGCTGAATGTCTGGGCGCTTGCACGCACCTTAATTAATTCTGGGCACTAGAGATAACAATCAGGCATAAGTCCGAGTAGCCTTTAAAGTTTGCCGGTAAGAGGAATCGAACCTGAGACCTTACGTGGAAGCAAACTCCTAAGTCCCAAGGTAATACCACTTTGCCAACCACTTGAGGTTTATCTAATGTTCATTTTTGTTTTCACGGAGAGACTTCTCTTTACTCTATGATATCCGTATTTTTACAAGTCGCTGGCTTCATGAGTCCGATTTTGATAATACAATTATAATGCAAAAGTGCCACACAAAAAAAAAGGGAGTGGATTAATGAAATAAATTATAATAAAATAATTTCATCACATTTATTGTTCAAAAAGTTTGATAAACAAGTAACCTTTGGTTTCTTCTGTGCTCTGAAGAAGGTTTTGGACGCCTACTGACATTCAAAGGGCAAAAAGAGGGGGCCAGGGTTACCTTATGAAGGATATGATGCTTTTGGATTTATGCATTCTGATTGTAAGAGATTATTGGAAAATTGAATACAGACTATGTTCCTTTGACTCTATTGTCAAACACTACCAGAAGGCTGTCTAACCTTTTTTTCTCCTTGATTCAGGACTGAAAATTATTAGAAGTCAAATGAGAAAGGAAAAAGGCTTAATTTGCTTTAAATAAGAACAATTAAACTAATAATTATGCTGATTGTGATTGCGCTTTTATTGCCCAGAAGGCCAAATCTTTTGACAATTTTTTAACTAGCTAGACAAGCAAAGCAACACCATCATCGTCGTCATTTTTAGACTTATAAAATATTTATATTTATGAACTTTAGTACAAATAGGTGAAAAAAAAGATGTATATGAAAAAGCTTTTAGTTTGGTAGGTGGGTCAACTAGAACTTGGAAACAAAGGCAAGATGTTGGCTAGTGATGATCAAGGATTATTAGGTCTTGAGGAGACCTTCATTAGGTTGGTCCCCCTTTTCAACTAAGCTACTACAATCAAGGGCTACACACAATATGTTTTTTAGTTTTTATATGCTATTTTATTAGTTTAATGCTAAGAATTGTAAGTACTCCCACCGTCCCAATTTGTTTGTCCCTTTTGGGGAAGTGAGTTTTTAAGGGGTGTGAAAATTTTCTATTGTCTTTTCTGTTTTGCCCCTAAGTCCAGTCAATATTATTGTGGCCAATTTTGTGGGGCTAATTTTTTATGTGAAACTCAAATATATGAAATATGGATCTTGTTTGATGGATATCAATTAGTTTTATTATACAAAGTTTTCAAAATCATAAGAACCGTTATAAAACAAAAGATAATGGGCAAGCCAATTAACTTGGTAAAAGTACTTTTTAAGAGTAAAATTGGAAAGTAACCATATTTTGATGGATATTTTTAGAAATGGAACAAATATTTTGGAACATCCTAAAATAGAAAGAAGGACCAACAATTTGGGACGGATGGAGTATTTGTTTTTAGGTTCTTTTGAAACCCCATTTGAAAAGGGGGTATATGAAAGGGAAAGCCCCTCTTTCACTCCCTCTTTGACATGAGGAGAGGTAAAGAAGAGAATCTTCTATCCCCTTATATTAACCCAAAGCAAAATTAAATAACCTTTCTTTTCCCAATGTAGAACTTAATTCCATTATCATATATCAGCATGGAACCATGGAGCAGTTTTGTGGCTCCCACATAGCAAAATTAATGAATTCCAACTCTTGAGTGAACTTGATTTTGCCTACAGTTTTGTCTTCAGTAATTTCTACGCACTTATAATTTTCGTTTTATATGTTTCAAATTTATAGTGAGATCAGACGTCAGATACGTGTTATAACCTTGAAGTTATTTGAGACTTTTCTACAAGAACTCCTTTTAATAGTTTTGGCCCAATCTCCCCTAACATAAACATGTGCTGATTCACCAAAATATTTAAAGTCAATACAAATCTATTTTTTTTCAAGTCATGACCACAATCATCCTCTCAAACAAGACACAAAGCTATGAAAAAGCTCTTCTTTCATGTTCCTAAGTTATCCTTTCTCCTAAAACATCATACTATAAAACCCACTCCAACTTTTAGCCTCCCTTTTGCCTCATCTTTTGTTGACATGTTTTCACATGGTAGTGGCAAGTGGGATGGGGAGGGGTGCACTTGGGAAGGTGAAGGTGGGTCTCCTCTCTTATATTTTAAGGACAAACATTGTTGGAATGTGGTGATGGGACAATATGATGAGTTTTTTAGGCCTTGGGTTTTCAACTCATTTTGGAGTTGGACCACTCATTTAATTTAGTCCTCTCATTGTTTAACTATTTCTAAGCATGTGGAAAGAAAAACCCTAGAATAACAGGTTTTTGCAATGATCCAAGATTACATTCACATGGCTCAATTGGGTAGCGATCTATGCCTCTCCCCCTTGATTTTACACATACCAGCCAAAACAGTTTTGTTGATTTCTTATTTTATTGATTTCTTATTTATAGAGGTTGAAAGCAAATGGGGAAACAAGTAATGAACCAAACAGACCCTAAGGAACTACAGATGATCTGCATAGTTTTAACTGAAACAAGAAGTGAGATCCATATTAACAGTGATTGGTATGTGGGCCAATGCCAGTGAATCAAGAAATTGGACTTGGGTTCCCATTGAGACGTGGACCCTCTGAAATCTTCATGATTGATCTACTTAATATTCCCGACAAATTATATTGTTCCGATCCCGAATACAAATTATAAAAGGCTCACAATCGAGGTCACTATGAGGATGTAGTGACACACTACGGGTATCCCGAATCTCAAGAAAATTGCTAAAAGCAGGAAAATCGCTTTAGTCTTTAGGTATCCTTATTTTGGCAAAAATGATACATACACACCCCCACATACACACTCAGCCACACCCTCTCTCACATGGGGTGTGGTCCCCACACGGGGCCCACATGTGGGGACCACACCCCATGTGAGAGAGGGGTGT
>JAXBDA010008084.1:0-15780 GCA_036023075.1 Gaultheria prostrata | reverse complement strand
GGGGAAGAAGAAGGATGGGCAAAAAGTCTGTTTTACCCCTCAACCCCCCCCCCCCCCCCCCAAAGTGGGATTTTTGTCATCTTTACAAACGTCCGTTATCGATTGGACCTAATTTGACCAAAATTGAAACTACAGGGTTCGTTAGAGTGAAATTGAAAATAGAGGGACGCAATCGAGACACGGGTGAAACTAGAGGGACCATTTCGATAAATTTCCCTTTTATAAATCATAACTACAAAATATTTCCACATAGGATGGTCAAATAGTCATACACATCTCTTGACAAGTCAAAGTCAAATAAAGTTTGAATCAATAGTCCACGTTATCCGCATACCCGTACTCATACCCATAATATACGTAGTCGAATGTACAAGAATTTATTACAATCTTCAAATGTCAAAAAATAAGGATTTAAATGAAATTACAAAATCATCTCTTTACAAAAGAAGTAATGTCCCAAGATGATGCTATAACCCCTCCAAATGAGCTTGCAAAATATGCATGCACACACACATCAAGCAATCCACGTCATGCTCCATACGAGTACCTGAAATTGTTAGGGTGAGCCCATTAGTCCAGTAGAGAAAAATCTACTAAAACTAAATGCATGTGAGATGCACGTGTGGGATAAATGAGAGGATGAAAATCACACAACAACACTTAAGAACTAACAAAGAGTTTAACATAAGGAATTTGAAGTTCATATGTCCTTAATTCCCTTACCTTCTTCTCATCGTACCCGATACGTACCCGACACGTCACATGTGTCCAAAACACTCACATTATGTATCTCATTCATTCTAACCATTTCATTATACTCCGGGCATACCATAAAGGCCCCGTGTCACTCCGGGCATACCCTTTCGGGCCTTGTGTCACTCCGGGCATACCCATTCGAGCCCTGTGTCATTCATTCAAGTTCTCATTACAATTATATGTTCATCTTAATTCATATATGTTTCATCATATAACTCACGCCCATTACTCTCTTTCAAACGATTTCATGTGTCCGTAAAACACTCCACAAGTAATCTCAGCGGATACACCAACTTCAAATCAAAAACTGCTATTTTCTAGAAACATTTAAGGTACAACCCTTACACAGTTCCGAAAGTATACAAGTCTACTTTCAAAATCAAAAGGCGGATTTAAATTTCAAGTTTCCTAGACAAAATTATAGCCGTTCCCGTAAGATGAGACAATGCTATCAGCACAGTGAATTTCAGTACCACAGTCTGGTCGAACATTTTTCATATTTTCTGTGCTTCAAATTAATTTCTGAAAATTTGCCACGGTATAGAAGATATGCGTGGGTAGCTACAGTAAAATTTTCATAAATTTACACATTCTGGAAAAATATCTAATAAATTCGGTCAAAACAGGGGCAGATTCAAGCTCCAACTCAAATATGGACTTGGAGCTACCTTAACCACGAATTTGAGGTTCCAACCCATAGATTGATGCAAATAATCAGTCGTATACACTAGAGAATAAGTGATTAGTGATGGGTTTCAAGAGGGTTTTACAAAAAAATAAGGGAGATTGATCAAGTATAAAGCAATACACATAGTAAATCTTCACATACACTTAGTAGAAGTAGAAATTTCCCTACCTTAAGAGGGGTTTGAGCAAAATCTAGCAAAACCCTAGCTTTTCCCAACTTGGATTCCACTAAGCTTTCGGTTCCTCCAAACTTCCCACGAGATTTTCACGTCTTGATGTCGGGATTATCAAGGATCTATGGTTTATTTTAGTGGGTCTTCATGTATTTGTGGAGGATTTTAAGAGAGGGAGAGCCGAGAGATATCACAGGGGAAGAAAACGAAATGAAAAAAAAAGGAAAAAGGAAAAGGGAGCTTGGCTCCTCTCCTGACCCAATTTGGGTTAATAAGTGTAGTTATTACACTACACACCCCTCTGCCTGCCAAACAAATCATCAACTTCTATAATTAACAAGAATTCGCATAATGACCCCATGACATTATTCTTATCTTTAAATTTAAATATAAAATGAAATGACTAATAAAAAGAATAATTTCGGGTCTCTACAAATTACAGGAAGTCTATTAGCGAAATGCACTATTAGAATTTTAAAAAATTAGTGACATTTCACTAATTTTTTTGGTAGCCGGAAGTGGTTGGCCAGAGGTCGGGTGATAGTTGGCCGGGGTGGGGTGGTGATTTGATTGAATTTTATGTTCGAAATTAAAATTTTAAAATATTAGTAACTTTTCACTAATTTTTTTGGTCACCGGACGTAGGAGTTGTGTTTTTTTTTTTTTTAATTTGATTTTCCAACTTTTATAAATTAGTGACATTTCACTAATTTTTTTGGTCGGCTGAAGTGGTCGGCAAGAGGTGGTGTGGTGGTTGGCCGGAGGTGGGGTGTGATTTTTTTTTGAATTTTATGTTCAAAATTAGAATTTTTAAAAATTAGTGACATTTCACTAATTTTTTTGTCGCCAGAAGTGGTCAGCCAGAGGTGGTGTGGTGGTTGGCCGGAGGTGGGGTGGTGATTTTTTTGAATTTTATATTCAAAATTAGAAGTTTAAAAATTAGTGACATTTCACTAATTTTTTTAGTCGCCAGAGGTGGGGTGGTGGTTGGTCGGAAGTGGTCGCTGGAGGTGGGGAGGTGGTCGCCCGGACGTAGGAGTTTTTTTTTTGTTCAACTTCTAAAAATTAGTGACATTTCATTAATTTTTGTTGTCGCCGGAGGTGGGGTGGTGGTTGGCGGGACGTAGGATTTTTTTATTTTTATTTTTCAACTTTTAAAAATTAGTGACATTTAACTAATTTTGCAGGAGAGTATTTTGGTAATCATGCATCACCCTTGTCTTTATGTTTAATTGCAAAAGTTTCTTGTCCTTCTCTTTAAAAATGTCCAATGTTTTGGATTTTTTACTAAGTGACCCTATTTTCTACCGCCGGAGAAAAGAATTTAATCTGTTTGTGAAATGTACTAAATGTATCATCAAAGCTTTTACTTGCAATGTATTAATCTTCTTTTAACATGGGATCATTATTTATTTTTTTATAGCATATAGTGTCATTATTGCAATTAACATTTGTCCGAACCTCGACTCCACTTAGCTTGTGTCGATAGTTAAACCGAGTTAATAACAAGCGAGTTGTCTTCTACCACTCAGGCTCTATTCTAATAACAAAAAATTAATTTATTTCAAAAATCAAAACGGGTCATTCTTTCACATACATTGCATAAAAAGTCTTGAAAAGCTAGAACACCCTCATCACTCTGCTTAATAGTCAATTTCTAGGCTTTGTTCACTTCCCATTTTCGATAAAAATATTCAATAATATTCTTCTCCCATCGCTCTTCTCTCTAATCATTACTCATATTTCTCTCTCTACTCATTACCCCATTATTCCCATTTATCTCTATATCTCTCCAATCATTACCCCTCTCTCTAATTATTATTCTCTTTCCAACAACCCCTCTAAACACTACGGAAACATTGTGCTACAATCCTATTTATGGTGTGTCAAATTCCATCTAAGACTATGAACCAAAACTTATATTCCACAAAAACTGATGATCTAATTTTTCGTGTGTAAGCTATAGGGGTGCACATTGGCTCGGTAACCCGCCCAACTCAGCCTGATTTTTAGGGCTTGGGATAAATATTTAGGCCCCTATAACGCCCCCAAAATTGGGTGCGTTAATATTATTACAAATGACAATAAATAGTAATAACTAGTCTGATATGACGAATTCTCCTATGCCAAATTACATTATTCTCCTCAGGGTGGGATCTATGGCTTCTCCTATCCCTCTAATGGGTCATTCCCCAAGTCGGTAGCTCCTCTGGCTTCGTAGCTGTTCTGGTTGTAGAACTCCTCCTGTTCATCTCGGTACTCTGGCATACTACGTCAGAGTCGTAGGGCAACATCTTGTATTATGCCAGGGTTACACAAGTGTAACACCGTGAGCGAAAACGCCCAGCAATAACTTTACCCAACCTTATACTAGCAATTCTAGAACATTATATATATGATTGGAAAATGACGACAGGAATTAAACAAAAAACTGTTTTTCAAAAAATATGCATGGGTCAATGTCAGTGCAAAGTGTCAATGCATATCAGAGTATAACGCACGTAAATAAGATGTGACTCGTATTATCTTTCATTATAGGCATTCTTCTTCAAATTTATCTATGATTGGACTGCTTCTGACCTCCGGGCCTATAGTCAGTTCACTCCACTCTATCTGGTACTGCTTCCGACCACCGGGCTTACAGTCCATCACACGAAAGTTATTGGCCTATTTCCGTCTCCTTTTAACTGACATTACCAATATTTCCGCTCGAGATCCCGATCATCTTGTATTAAGGCGCACACTTACAAGATACAAGGTCCGTCCAGCCCGCGACCCACTCGAACATAGTCCCGGCCGTCTTGTATCATATGTTCACATCAGCCTGTTTGCAAGGTCTTTCCACTATGTGTTGTGCAAGCTTAGCCCTAACCACCAAGTTTTCTCCGCGAAGTTAGGACGGAGCTCTCGCTGCACTACCACATTCAATTCTAGTATATTCAATCAAATCCATTTTCATTCACATCTCATTTTCATTCTCATCAAATACTATTCATTTTCTCGAAATTCATGTCGCGTCAATATCGTATCGTTTCTCGTAAATATGCATATGTTTCATGAACTCTTTTCATAAAAATGCAACTTTCCATAAAACGTGTTTCAAAAATCAATGCACTTTCTTGTGCCACATAAAATCATAACTTTTCTTACGCGAATCCTTTCAAAAATCAATTTAGGGTTAGTAGAAAACACTTACGCAAGACTACGAAGTCATATTATTCAAAATCTCAAATTTCTAATTTATTATGTAACAATGGGCTTATGGAGAAAAACTAGTCAACTTTGTGTTGTTAAAAAATCGATCGGGGCATTATAACAATGTAAATTTTATAAGTCGAATTCTAAACGGGCATTATAACGACTACGTATGTTTAGAAAAGTGATTTTAGGATCATTCTACTAATTTTTTTCATAAACTAGTTAGTAACTTTTTAAGCCTAAACTTGGGGATTATAACAACTACAAAATTAAAGTAAGCGCTAAATTAACTAGTAATTACCAACATAAGTAGGATAAAGTAATTACCTTAATCCGAGATTAGTCGGAGACGTGAAAGCTAGGTGGTTCGTTGGGCGGAGTAACGGCTACTTTGTTTCGAAAGGAAAAGAAAAGTTATTTTCCTAGAAACAAGAAAATAACTACGAAAGCTACTACTTTTGGATCGAGTGGCGGCTCTAGGTGGTGGAGGGTGGTGGTTTTGGTTTGAATAGGGAAGAACTACTAGAATTTTCAAAGAAAAGCTGAAGAAAACATGAGACTTTCTCACTCTAGAAATTACTACAAAGGTGGTGGGATTTTGGTGTGAGAAAACAAGTGAACCAAGGCCTCTATTTATAGGCAATAGGTTGGCTCCCTCTCCCTCTCCTTATGTCCAGCCTCCCCCTCTCCTATGTATAGGAAATTTCCAAAATTAAATACCAAGAATAAAATCCATGATTTCATGGGATTTTCAAGAATAAAAATCTTAGGTTTAATACCCATGGTGCCTATAAAATCCTAGGAAAAATCTTAGGAATTAAATGGGAAAATCTAGTGGAAAATTGCTAGGACATTTCTAGTAAAAATTGTTGACACCGGATTTTTCCCCACCCGTATTTTATCAAATCAAATCAATGACATGGGATCAATGTAAATCAGAAGCAGCCTTATCGAGTAGAACATTCAGTTCCCGGTAAAAGGTAAACGATCAAGGTACAAGATATTGATGCCACGACATCAATTCTAAACACCAATTAATATCTAACATCTACATGTGCTTAGCTTGGATGACAAGTATGCCATTTCAAGAGGCCACAACTGTCCCTCCTATATTTTGACAGAAATATAGGCCCTTGGAAGCTCGTTTTTGGGCCAGTTAGCCAGCTATATCCTCGGGACATCCAATGGAGCATCAGACCGTTGGATGTACTCATTTCAATATTCCAGAGTGACTGGTTCAAGATTCGTCAAGATGGGAAAACGATTGACCGTTGAACCATCACTCCCCCTGAACCCTTACCCGGTAAAAATTGACAAGCAGGGCCAGAAGATCCAGATTTTATCTATACAACTCCGAATCTCACCAAACTTCATATTTAAGCTTAACGTGATGAAATTAAGTCTCACGTCAAGTTTTGGGTGATTCCGAGCCCGTTTGCTATTTTCGGGGACATCGCGCTTCCCGAGACGGCCGATTCGATGATCATGGATATCGGGACCCAATTTTTAAAATCTAAACCATTGATAATTCATTTCTAACCATACTGAAGTTTTCTGTAAAATTTCAGGTCAATCAGACTTCGTTTGGTCGTCCGATTGCTTATCGCGCTCCAATTCAACCGAGAGCCGGACGATCGCGTTTCTCTATCTTCAGAGCATAATTTGGAAAAACGGACGCTGCCATGATGTCCAGAACACCTCCAAAACTTAGAGAGACCACTTTAAATAGTTTCACATTGAACTATCTCGCCTGATCACGAACGAACCAGTGTAGTAAAGAACATAGCAGTCCAAGGTCAACTTTCCATCGTAGGCGTCGAAATGGAAGGCTAGGATGCTCCCAACCTTAACTTGGCCACTAAGGAAGCCCAAAGGGCTACAAATATGAGAAAGCCATTTCTCATTCAGCCACACACATTCCTTTGAGAGATTGGCGAGCTTTGTTAGCTGAATTATCGGGGGGCTTTTTTGCTAGCGGACTCGAAGTTCAAGTTTTTTGGCGGTAGCTCTGCCGGGTTTCTCAGAAAGGAACCTCGGTAGTCAGAGTTGCGCCGAAGCTCTGCCAGATTCCCCAGGTGGAATCTCGGGATATAGATACTTGCGCGGAAGCTCTGCCGGTTTTTCTCTGAGAAGAACTACCGGTAGTGTCAAGGCTTAGCCGTAGCTCTGTTCGAGTATCGTTGTAGATTCATCGGTCCTACCATTACTCTGTCCGAATATCGTTGCAAATTCCCCGGTACTGCCGTTACTCTGTCCGAGTATTATCGTCGAATCCCCGGTCCTGCCGTTACTCTGTCCGAGTTTCGACTCCAGATCCTCCAGTCTTGCTGTTACTCTGTCCGAGTCCCGACTCCAGATCCCCCAATCCCGCCGTTACGCTGCCCGATTGACGAGTCAAAATCAGCCAGTTTCTACCGGAGGCTATAACCAATTTTCCAGGCGATTTTATACGTCTGATTCTCCATCCAGGGTTCGAGCCAGGAGTCTGTAAGTGAATTCAAATATCAATCATTTGTTTACTTGCTTTCAACATGTAGTAATCATACTTTGAACTGTGCCGGCCCGGCAACTGCCGGGGCCAACCCCACGTCCAAACCGGACGCCTTTATACTGCATAATCATTTTCAATGGGTCTATATGTCAATAAAAACCATCTATAAATAAACGTACACTGTCGTTGTGCACCGCGTCAGTCTCGTTAGGGTTTTGCGGCGAGGAATACCAAAAGACTGTCAACACGGCGTAAAAGCCGAAGGGGTTTGATACTTCAAACGGGTCCATTGTGTGGCCCTACCATCACCTCTGGGTCTTTTCTGTATCTTCTGAGATCGCTATAACCTTGACCTGACTAGCCGTCCGGACAGTCGTACAAAACTTCCAAAAATAAAAGCATCAGGATTAATTCAATGAATTCGGCTATATTTTCATAAATCGGACCGAGATCCAAACTACGGAGTGATCTGATCCCCTAAGTGCGGGATACGTAGGCAACCCGACGAGGGTTCAGTCACAACTAGAGCAACAAATATTTCCACACGATAATATCATATTATCACAGCTATTTCTTGTGCCCCTATCGCAAGACCTGCCTTAGGGCACCCAGTTATGCTGTCCGAGTGCTCGCAAAGTCGGATTGTTGTTTATCTATCATATCATTCATACGGTATTTTTTGTGCGTTTTCTATGATGTCATGCATGCCAAGGAGTCGTAGGGTCTGTCTTGACTTTGTTCCGTATCCGCAATCAGCTTCTCCCCAAAATTATGAAAATACCCCTGTGTCAATACCAGGGTCATCTCCTTCCCCAAATTACCAAAATACCCATGTGTCACCCCTAGGGTCATCTCCTTCCCCAAATTACCAAAATACCCCTGTGTTACCCCAGGGTCAGCTTCATGTCAAAATTACCAAAATACCCTTCCACTATACCCAGAGTCAGTCCAACCTACGAATTTGGTCTGAAAGCCACCCGGGGCCCGCCGACAATCATCCCGGACTCCCTAAACCAATTTTTACCAAAATACCCCTCAAACCTCGAAAACCTATTTTCGGTATAAACCCTACCGGGGATGACCCGAGACCCGCTCAAGACCATTTTTCGGCTCTGGGCGGCAAAATTCAACTTTTTACTATAAAGTCAACTGTGATCACTTTTACCATCTAAAACTGTACCGGATATTTACCAAAGACCACCGGGCGCCTTTTTCCGGCTCCAATCATGTATTTCAACTTCTCACTATAAAAACTACTGTATTTTTCTCAACCATTTTTACACTTCAAAACTGTACAGGATATATCCCGGGGTCCACCGATAGCCATTTTCGGCTCTAGACGAGATTTTTATGACTTTTTACACGGACTTGCAAACTGCGTTCCGAACCCATTTTCGGCCATGTAGCCATCTAAATAAAATCCCGAAACCCCCGTTGACTGACAGTACCCCCGAACACCCATTTTTCAATACTTTCCCCACCAATTCGTGTAGTCATTTCCGACCCGTCTCCAGTCTCGGAATCTTCCGGAGATGTCCCAGAGTTTCCACACTACCTATCCCCAGCTTTTGCCACCGCCGGAGTCCAGACATGGTCCTCCGAGTATGGTTTAAATGCCTCCATATTCCGCTGGCCCAAATTCTCCAGTGCTTATTAACTTCTCTAAAACTTCAGCTTTTCTTCCGAACTACGCAAGACTTGATTTCTCCCGAGGCCAGAGAATACATAGGCAGCCAGATGACGGCTCGATCCCGAATAAAACCTTTTTACTTATCTTGAACTACCTGATTCTCCTAAGACCGGAGATACGTAGGCAGAGACTCGAGCTCGGTCCAAATCCTTTATTTTGTATATATTCCCCCTTCTTTTGTAAAAGTCTCATGCATTGTATTAAAATTCATTTTCAGACAGACTATCTCTTTTCATTGTATGTATGTATGTTGTCACAAGTTTTCGTCTACTCATGTTGAAAACGTCTGTTCCGAGTGCCGAAAGGGCGGGGTAGGGTGCTCCGGCTTCCCTACACGTAACGGTGAATTACATAACCTTTTCTTTTCTAAATTCACAGACCAAACAAAAATCGAGTCATTTCTATCAAACAAAACCGGGTCTCCGGATTCGAGGCATTTCTATCAAACAAAACCGGGTCTCCAGACCCGAGGCATTTCTACAAACAACCTTTTTCGATGGTGACTTGACACACCGAGAATTATGTCAAGTGGCGACTTTGAGTTATTTTCATAAATAACAAACATGGCTCAGTCACAGCTGTAAAACCCGTGCTTTTACAAAAACCACGTCGCTTTGAATATCACTTGGATCAATCGGCCATCGCCACATTTCATGTGGGCGGTCAAAATCCCGGGCGCGACAAAAATCTAGTGCACTAGTTTGGTGTATGGTTTGGCATGTCCACCTTTGTTTTAGGGAGTTTTTGGTACTAGTTATACATGCATAAGAACTAGATAATAGACACATGCCTAATTAGCTAGGTGAATCTAAGTGAATCCTACGTGAATCTTAGGTTTATTCTACAAAATCTAAAAATTAATGGGATGGATTTTGGTTAGACAAAATCTAGGATTTTTAGGAATTTTTGTACTAAGCAAAATACACACATGCATGTATATATCAACACATGTAAAAATAGGAAATTGCATGGGGAGAATAAGAATATAATCTTGCTTGGCGAGGAAGAAGAACTAGGGTTTGGCATGTGCAGGATAGATTTTTGTAGGATTTTGTGTAGTACTTGGCATGTACATATAGACACATGTATTGATATACTAATTCAAATAATTAATTGAATAATTAAATAAATTTTCAAACTATAAAAAGATAATAATTGAATTTCATATCAAAATTTTTATTTATGAAAATTAGGATTATTACAGGGCTGGACTGGGTTGAGATTTTAAGCCATTTACTAAATGGGCTGGGTTTGGAAAATTCCTCTGAGTCCAGACTGGCCCAATCTAAATAATATTTTATTTTAATACTATATATAAAGATTGATGGATGTTGGAGAGTTGTATTTTTTGAGTACTTTAATCGCACTTTAATCTATATGTCTGTTTTTAATATGTTTGTCAGAATTAGAATTAAAGTATATTATTGCAGTTGTGAATGGTAATTGTAATCGTTGTGGTTGAATAATTTATATTTGTGATACCATGCTTTAAAAAAAAAATGGGCTTGTTGGACAAGCTTGGGAAATTAAAATTTTTATTGGGTTGGGCTTGGGCATGTTAAATGAAACATGATTATAGCCCGGGTTTGGGAATACACAATCTCATTATTATCTAAAGGATTTTACGGGCCGGTTACTTTTTGTGATTGTAATTACCGCTAGCTCACCCCCAGAAGCAAAAACTTCCCACTAAGGTAAGTGGTGGAATTTCTGACAAAATTACCCCAACACGCATACCCTTTACAGCTTTACAGCTGAATTACTCCCTGTACCCTTTACAGCTTCCCACACGCTTCCCACTGCTCCATATCCATTACAGCTTTATAATTCTCATCTTCACCAGCCACATTACTCCCTCTACTACACAAATGAAAACCCATCTACTCCCTATACCAAACCAAAGAAAACCCATCGGCATCAAAAAATGGATGCCGCCGCCGCTCCGCCGACTAGAATCGCCACCGCCATACACAACTCTCGATGGAATCGTAAACGTGGACTCACTCTTCACCATGGCCGTCTGCATCTGCCTCTCCTGGAACCCCACCGACCCCACCAACGGCCTCATTGACAACACCAATCCCAAGTGCGTCGCCACTCTTCAAATCGCCGAGGACCTTGTCGCCTTCCACGTCTGCTCCTTCATCTCCTTCAATTTCAAAGTTAGATCTGCAGATCCATGTCCTTCTCCTTCTCCTCTCTCTCTCTCTCTCTCTCTCTCTCTGGTTGGTAATTTTTGGTTGGTAATTTTTCAAGATCTACAAATTCACAGTAAACTAGGTATTTTTTGGTTAGATCCACAAATTCGCAAGGTTCTATTTTGGAAAAATGACTATGTTTTTGTCCTCCTATGTAATGATTCGCAGTATTTTTTTCACAAATTTGCAGTTGTTTTAAAAAATTCGCAGGATTTGTTCTTTTACAAAAAATCGCATGTATTGGGGAGAGAGAGAGAGAGAGAGAGAGAGAGAGAGAGAGAGAGAGAGAGAGAACTGGGTGTGAATTTGTATAAACTGAGATTTGTTGAATTTGTATAAACTGAGCTTTGTTGTATAAACTGGGTGTGAATCATATACTGATCTCATACGCAATTGTTCATAAAATTCGCAGTGAATTTGTAGAATAGTTTCTTTGTTTTTTTGCTTGATGGAAACGTTTTTTAGGGAAAAAAATAGCCTGTGAATTTTTTCAATATTCTTAACTTCATATCCTTCATTAGTCTTTATTGCATAAGATGATCAAAAGATCATTAAAAATGGATTTTTAAAAAATTCGCAGCCTACTTTCTTAAAAATTCGCATTTTACATAATTTGGCTATGGAGATCTCATAAACACAGGGAGTTCTTTAGGTGTTTTATGTTTTTTTTGGATAGATTCTTTGTTTTATTGTTTGATGTAAACATTTTTTTGGCGAAAAACACAAAAAGTTGGTTTTAATTTTTAAAAAAATACAAATTCACAGTGAATTTTTAAAACACTGCGAATTTGGTGCGAATATGGAACTCTCACTCATCGGGCATGTTTATGTCCATTTGTTGTCCGGATCTGTGTAATATTTCATCTGTATGTAGCATTTTTGCGTTGAGTCGAGCATTTTCCCCAAGAATGAAGAAATTCGCAGTGAATTTTTAGGAAGATTCTTTGTTTTTTTGCTTCATGTAAACGTTTTTTTTATTAAAAATGCAAAAAGTGAGTGTTAATAAAAAAAAATACAAATTCGCAGTGAATTTTGCCGGGCGGAAGATTTAAAAGTTCGCAGGAGACCGCCGGAAAAGTTCGCCGGCCGGAAGTGGATGGTGGATGAAGGTGGGAAGTGGGAGGTGGGGTAAATAGTAATTTGTGTTTGGAGGGTAGAAGGGTAATCTCATTAATGAGTTGTACCTAGAGGTAATTAAAAGTTGAGGCTTACCTTAATGGGAATTAAAGACTAATTTTCTGTACTGGCCAATAATTTTCTGTATTATCTAGTACCGGCCCGGCCCGATGTATGTGCACCCCTAGTAAGCTATACTCTACATATTGGACCATCTACTATGTAGAATAAAAGACACGTATGCACAATGTAGAATAATGTTATGCAAACATTGCCCATAAAAAAATTCACATAAAAAAGAGATGAAACTGATTAATAAATAATAAATTAAATTTTAATCCATTTAGTATACTATGGTGCTTTACAATCCATTTTCAATTATTTCCACATTTTATTTATAACTCAGGTGTTCGTCCCAGCTTACGCACACCTCGATTAATCCTGGATCCAATTCTATCGTCCAATTGTGGGGAACCTAAGCACCAGAGCAAAGCTGAGAATTAACTACCCCTGAAAGAGTTGACAGCACTTGAAAGTTTTTGAACTTGAGAATTTAGGAAGGAGTAATTCCCCGTCTCAAGTCTTGATTGTGATTTCCATGTTAATGTGGAGTCACAAGGATGAAACTCCTTGGTGGAATAGAAGTATCCCGCACTTTGACATGCTTTGCCCAATCTCTGAGAAAGATTATGTCAGAGGAAAAGATGATGCTACCATTGAAGATGTATTGGGGAGGTGAGAAGAAATGAATAGAGTGATGCTACAGAAAATCCGAGCCTTGATATTTAATAAATAAATGGAACACTTCTTATAAAATGCTTCCACAGAGGACGAAGGTAGTATTTCTAAAGGGTAAAAAGGAAAGATGAGTGATAATAATTTAGACGCGGTGAATCTGCAATGACCATTAGTTCAAAGATTGATGAAACAACTATATATTTAGTCAAGCCCTTGGCGTGGATCTTCAGAATCTTTCAGATTTATTGAGGATTCAATGCCATAGAGCATTTATTTTGTAGCTCGTGATCATGAGTCACCGCGTCTTTCTTTATGTTGTGATCACGAGTCACTGCGCACTTCTTTACATTGAAAATGACGGGATAGAAGACTTCTTAAATATTTTGCTTATGGATTTGTGAAGTTATGTGCTTGAAGTATTAATCATATACTCCCAAGTCCCATTTTTTTTTTTTCGAATGTTAAGAAATAGAGTATTGAGATTCTAATATGGGTAAATCACCTAGACATCCCCTATACTATACGAAATGGAAGAAGACACCCCCTAAACTAAATAAACCTACGACGACACCCCCTCAACTATTTTCCGTTATCCCCGACACCCCTTCCGTTAGCAATCCGTCCACTTCCGTTAATTTTTTTGGCGAAATATATATGTTTTTTTCCAAATTTGCCCTCACTTGTATTTTTCCTTCAACATCTACCCTCTTCCTCTCCCTCCCAAACTCCCTCCGACATTTGAGCCCTCAACATCCAAAAAAACAAAAGAACAAGTTTAAACTCAACAAAGAAGACCATAATCCTTAATCTAATCTATAAGATTCTCTTCCAAACCAAAAGAAAACTCTACTTCTAGATTAAAATAGGCATAATTCCGATTTCCAACAAGGAATCAAGGATCAGATTCTCTTTCCCTCTCTGTTTCTCTCTCTATATAGGCATATACATATTCTGTAGCATGTATTCCAAACCTGTTGTATGCAATTTGCATACATGCATTCAAACCCGCATTTTATAAGACAAAAATCAAGCCTCCAAAAGACTTTTATTACTCTTTAATTAATGCTCCTATTAGTTGTTCACACGTTATACCCAAGAGGCTGTACATTTTCGAGTGGATGTTCTCGATGGCGATTTGGAAGCCATAAAAGGCTCTGGCCTCCGCGACCTGGACCTCCTTCATGAACTTGCCTGCAAATTGTGAAGGGAATTGTGGAATTAGGGTTTGGAATTGAAGGCAATTTGGATGGATGGATGGGTTTGAAGGGAAAATTGAGAAGGGAATTGTAGAATTAGGATCTGGAATTGAACTGGGTTTGGATTAGAGAGAAGAGAAAGGGAATCGATATATAAGGGGCATAAATGTCTTTAGGTAGCCTTTTTTAACGGAGTTAGGACTTTTAAACCTTTTCGATAGTTGAGGGGGTGTCGTCGTAGGTTTATTTAGTTTAGGGGGCGTCTTCTTCCATTTCGTATAGTATAGGGGGTGTCTAGGTGATTTACCCATAATTTTATCTATCCCAGATTTTATGCTTTTATTCACGCCCCATGTGACCTCTTAAACATGTGAATTATCAATTTCATTAGACAATGACTATGAAGCCCATTATCTCAGCCTTCAACTTCAATTTCAATCGTCTCAATCCGACTTATGAACGCGGAGCCGTGTTCAAAATACGAAAACCTCTCCCTCTCAGGCAATTTTCTCTCTAGAAGTTTGTCGAGGTTTTTAGGCTGTTGTTCATCCCAGTGTACCTTTACTTTTGGGCTCCTTGGCCTGGGTTCAACCTTCAGATAGTCCATAGAACATAACTTATAGAATTGTGTGGTGATCGATGCAGTAACGGATGTCCGCCATTCATTTCTTACAGCATTCATGTAGGAAGTATTTATCATATTATCACGTTGACGGACCCCAAGCGCCATTGAGGATAGAGAAGAGTGATCGGTATAGGTTTAAAATTAATTATATTATTGTTATTCGACCTACAATAACATGAGATCGTTACTTGACTAGGTTCAAAGACTTCAATCCCCCTGTTTACTGTGATCTGTGACGCATGTCTTAAGCAACCGATGCCTAGTTTCTGTTAAATTTAATGCTTTGAGTTTAGTTTTATTTTTGTAAGTGGGCTATGTTATGTTTTTATTATGTAATGGGCTAGCATCTTTAATTTTGTTTGATAATGCTTGGTGAGTAACTTTTCCATGGAGGAGTCCCTAATGATTCCTATCTTGATCTACTTTTTAGGTTATTTTCCCTGTCTTGGAGCACTTAATCATTATTGGGGTGGATAACATAATAAAGATTTGGGACAAGCAATCAGTCACGGTCTTTGAAGCAAAAGAGTCTTTCTGCCAACTAAAGTACGTGAATGTTCAGAATTGCAATAAACTTATGCATGTGTATCCGTACAAAATGCATCCACTGTTAAAGAATATAAACATGCTATGGGTACATAACTGTGAAACCATGGAAGGAGTAGTTGGTTTTGAAGGAGAAGTAGATGAAGATGGACTTACAAATGATCAGGCCGTATGCTTCAGCAAATTGACATATCTATATTTGCAAAATCTACCAAAGCTTGTAAGCTTCTGTTTTACCGAAATGGGGGAGGCGGGAACAACAGAGGGCAATCCAACTATCCATGCACAACCCCTTTTCAATGGAAAGGTACATTTTCTTTATCAATATATACACCTCTTACTTATTTAATTCCATTCTTTTTCTCC
>JAXBDA010008083.1:0-15784 GCA_036023075.1 Gaultheria prostrata | reverse complement strand
TAAAATACAAAAATGAATAGTACCTCCCTAAAATACCCCCCATTTAGGGAGGCACTATTCACTCCCTACCCATTTTTTTATTCTTTCTCTCTCTTACTTTCCCCCTCTTTTGCCGTTACTTTCTCCTTTTTTTTTCTTTTTTTTTTCTCTTTCTCGTCTCTCTCTTACTTTTCCCCCATATATTATATTTTATTAAAAATAGGGAGGGTAATAGAGAGAATTGTTGGAGATATGAATTGGTAAAATGAAAAATATGCACTGTTCACTTCTTTTTTTAGAGAAAAATTTGAGTCATTTGTTGGGGTTGCTCTTATCGACATGTGGTGTTGGTTCATTAATCTGCTTTGATTTTCTTGATTTCTCTATTTTTGAAAAAAAAAAGAAAAAAGAAGGGGTCGGGTTGGGCTTGACTCGTATATGACCCAACCCGTTTCAACCCGCTTAAAATTGATCCATGTTCGACCCGTCCATATTCGACCCATGACCCATTTTGACCCGCTCAAACCCACCCAACCCCCCCCCCATTTGCCACCTATAGTGGTGACCGTGAGAGTGGTGTGTGACGTGTGTACCATGATGGTGATGGAAGGGTTGGGTAATTTAGAAGGATCTGAGGGACCCGCGTGCCATAAAAGCTACGCTTCTTTTGAGCAACAATGTGCACGAGTCGGAACTTTTTATTTTTTAGGCCAAAAAGAGTGGGGAGGGCGACTAGCTTAGCAACACCCCATGAGCGTGACTATTGGAGTTCCCGATCCGCTGTGGAATGTTCGGTTGAGCCATAGCTACTGTCCGAATAAGACAGGCCGTCACCATAATACCACCTGAGCGACTAGTTGGCCAAAGACCCTCCCTGCAAATCCACACAAGTCCCAATAATGGCATGAGAGAGATTCGAACCTGGGAGATCCATGCACAAGGAGGAAGGAAAATTTTATCCCACTCACTTTGACCAACTAGGCTACCACCTCAATAGTTCACGAGTTAGTAGTTAGGACCCAAATAATTCACAGTGAGTTAGAACCCGAGTACTTTGCGGTCAAGACTTGAGATTTAGAAGTTCTATTATCTCTTAAATCTTAATTACGAATCCACTATCTAACTCTTGTGGAGGCAATGCATACAGATCTTTGTTGTTTTAATTGGATTTTCCGCTAGTGCAAAGACGTGATTAGTCTTCTAGAGATTAGTTAAAATGCAACGTTTAGCCCCAGAATGCTGAGTGGATCTGATTTGGAAAACAAACTAATGATCGGAGTTGAAAAAGCCACTTTACACCCCAATCTTGTATAAACACTTGTAATCACTTACTTTAGGAGTCATATATTTCATGATAATTTCTCTCATTACTAATCTATTTCATGATACTTCGACGTCGGCTCCTAGAATGAGTTCGAATTGATGCACCGGATTTATATCGGGACCAAAGTTAAGATTCCATCATGTGCTATGAACATAAAAAAACCCGAACAAATGACTATAGAGACTTGAACACAAGCCTTCAATGAGAAACTCGAAGTATTTACGTATCGAAACGTAAACTTAAGTTATATAGCAAACATTAACAAAACTTAAAATCAACGGCAAAAATGAGGGAAAAGATATGCTCTGTGTCATTGCAAGACTGAACACATAATTGTCATTCGTTTCAAACAATACAGCATTTCTGAAACTAAACAAAGGTACTGAAGAACAGCTTCAGTATCTCTTGAATTGCGATTCCAATGGGAATCCATTAGATACACCAAAATCGCAAGCTGTGAAGTGCGAATTTTCAACACACCGCATATTTAACATTTAGATATACAAAGAAAAACGGAAACAATGTAAGAAAAACAAAGGGATGAGTGTACAATTACACTCATTGACCTATACGTACTAGTGTACTACGTTACACCGGAAGGACAATAAATTACGGGGGCAAAGATTATTGAGCACCTAATTTTTCAAAACAATATTTTATACGAATGAACTATTTTCCCTGTAAATAGTAAACTTCTCTTTCTATACCTGGTTGAATAAATATGCCCAAGCCTCAAAGATTTATCACCAGAATTTGTATAAGCCTAGTTTATCATCTGGAGTTCTGGTTAGAGGAGTACCAGAGTTTCTTCTGACAAATTAAGATTTTCTCGTTCTCTCCTCCCTCGGTTTCTTCTTTACGGCATCCCCATCTCATCCCTTTGGCAATGGCAGCTACCACATCCACATAATAGTTGGATTCCCGGACTATAGCGTACCCATTTGGCCGCAGGATCCTATCCATCTCCAAGAGCACATGCTTCATCTCACACCTGCCAATCATTGTCTAACCTCAGAACCAGACGTCTTTGGCATTCACAACAAGAATCATCATGATAGTTCAATCTGGAATTGTGAGTACAAAGAAGCCCGAGTGGCCAATGGGTTCGGGTCCATAAGCAGTGACAATAACCAACCAGTTATCGGATAGGCAAATGGAAAATGTCAAGGAAACTCGAGTATTAACTTTAAGCAGTTCACATCATTGCTCTGACAGACTAAAATTTGGATATTGGCATCCAGTCTATTGTTTTTTTCTAATTTGTTTCTGTTTTTCTTTAAAAAAAAAAAAAGGGTGAAACCAGTGCACGAAGCTCCAGCATATGGCATTTTCAAGATAAAAAAAAACTCCTATGCTTCCTTTTTCCATTTTGATAAGTGGCAAATCTACTCTGTCCTAAGGTTTTGCATCCAGAACATCTCATGTGTAAGTGTTTCCTAAATAAACTTAGAGCATAAAGCAAGCAATCATGCATTACCCATAAATTGACTAAGGGAACCAAGAAAATTTAAACACCACGAGCCTTACCTATGGCTTTCAGCAGTAAAAAGACCATCAAGATGGAGGAGATCATACGTTCGAGGATACGTTGAGAAAGCCTCACACCTGCAAACAAGCGACAATGTACTTTAACACTGTCATCTAGTATTATCTAAAGAACAATAGAGTAAATTAAACAGCCCAGAAGTTATGAATAATTAGCCAGTAGTCCTGGAACAACTTGGCATACTGACAAGGCACTCTTGACCAACATGAACATCAATCATGGAACTGTGGGTCGACTGCATGAATCCTTTTTTCCGCGCCCTTATTGGTCGGAGCCCCACATACACATGCCATGGTGGTGCTTCAGGACTACTGCATAATTTCTCATATGGATAGCCCTATACGAATGCATTTGGAATTACCAGTCATGGTAGGTTCCAATAAGTCCCCTGTCATACACAACAGCAAGTGTATTAGCAGCATAGGAAGATACCACATTCATCACCCAAAGTGGATCACTAATCAAAGCCGCAGCAAAACCTCCATAAACTGTGTTCATGTCCATCACATTTCTTATCTTGTCACTCCCAATTGCCGGTAACAGTTTCTTATAGTGCTTTGCTCGCACCTTCCAGATACTATCATCGCGCCTGAAGGCACCAATACTGCCACCACGGATATCAGCCACCCTTACAGGCCCTACATGCAACCGTTCAGGCCATTTGGGGAGGGATTTCAGGGCAGTCTTGAGCTTAGGGTTCGGAACGACAATGCAAGGACGGAGTGGAGTGTACCATGCCGAATCCGGTTCTGTGCCATCGTCACACTTGGGGGGGTAGGCATCTGGGACGGCGAGCTTAGAATAGCAAGTGTTGTCATGTGATTTTTGCCACACGGCGATGTCGTCCTTTTTGTTGTACAACGTGAAGCACATTGAAGTTAGTAAATCCTGCAACTTTTCGTAGTCGGATTTCTGGTCTTCGATGGTTGTGTTCCAGCCTCTCCAACGATTTTCATAGTTCACAGGAGGACCGGATAGAATCCAGAAGCCTCCAGGACGGAGTATCCGGTGTATTTCTAGAAGGTAAATCCCACCTAAAAAAACACAAGATTTTGATCTGGTGGTGAAAACTTGCTACAGCAAATAATGAAAGACTGCTAGCCTTTAGCTATTGATACAGAAATAACTCAACAAGCACTCTATCTCCGTACTAGATTCGAATTATCACCCAGAAGAAAACTGAGAATGACATACTGATTCACGATTTCACGTTGTTGAAGTGTAAAGGACAGTCATGACAAACAATGAACTGTTATTGAAGTCACAAATAAGCGGAATAAAATCAATAGCCCAATACACAAAATAAACTAGGAAAAAGCATAGATAAGAAGAGCTATATTTGCATGTTCTTAAACAAATATTTGGTTTTCTGATACGAAGATCTACACTTGCCCGAATTGATGTTCTCATAAATTCTTTAAGTTAATTGCGTTGCCAGGTCAAAACTAGAACTGCTATTATGAGTTGAGAGATTGATTACCAAATTCTGTCCATGGGATAAGACACCTTGAGCAATGTGCCATATCGAATGAATTTGAGGGGAATGGAAGCCGCTGAGTTGAAATAATGCCCAGAATTGCAGGAATTCCACGTTCCAGTGCAAATTGGACTTGAGCCTCGTGATTATCTCTTGGAGCAAGGGAGACTGTTAGAATTCCACGGTCTAGCAGATCACCTCCCCAGCTAGCAACCTATATCGATTGAACAATGAAAAGATACATAGATTTCCATATTCAACAAGTACTACAAATATGACCACTATATAGTTATTTCTGCATTTCTTCATAGTTCAATCACATTGATCTAAAAACACCCAGATTCAAGCATCTTACAGAGATCTAATTATCAGTTGTTTTGGCTATCAATAGCAGAAACTGCTAGACGAATGGTAGCCATGCAAGATTTTTTCTTTTTGAAATTGCGGTTTGTTTGATATAAAACTAACTGAGGAGGAAGTGCTACAGTCGTGGGCGGCACCAGAAACCCAAGTCAGAGGGTTCAGATAGCAAGACAGACCAATTGATTTCGTTTGATAACTCAAAATTTCTGGCATTTTCAAAGTGAAGCGAAACTCCTGATTATAAGGTCGCGCCTCACTTGGCTTCAGTGGCATCTAAACTTGGAGCCTGCTTCCTACTTAGCAAGAATCCCTCAAAACTAACAGAAAAGCAAAACGATATTTCACTTGCATTAGCTTGCAGTCAAACATGCTTTACACTCTGTAGCACGGACACTTGTCAGGACAACAAAACTCTCTATGGACACTCTCTGAATACACGTGCAAATGCTGACACTCAATTCAATGAGTTCTATTTTTTCTAAATATTTTTCATTTAGACACTCCGGGTGTGAAACGAAGTCCCACATCGCCTCGGTACCAAAGTAATATGAAATATATAAGCGTGAGGGCACCCTCACTTCATGAGCTAGCTTTTGGGGTTGAGTTCAACCCAAGACCGTGTAACACCGGGGACACTCTAAAAGATTTGGATGCTCTCAAGACACTCATGACACAATTTGGGGGTGTTAACCACACTAGTAGAGTCTAAAAGAAAAATTATTTTTGTGTGACAGGATGGTGGATTACTAAGTATAAAGATGCATAAATGATGAAATTCTTTTTGTTTAAACACTTTTGTGAATGATGTCGTGATGAATAGTATGATTTAAGGTATATATATAGCACAAGATAATAACAGTAAAAACCTTAATTTTTTAATTTTCGATTCCTCTATACCATGCATGTATACTTTTTAAAACGCGTCACCCAAATGTTGTGTCCTCCAACTTTTTGAAATTTATGTGTCGGAGTGTTAGTGTCTTGTCACATGTCGGGGTCAGTGCTACATACGCTTTATATTTCAAATGCATCTTCCTAAAGCAAATAGGATAGTAGCTATGCTATCACTTCAGCAATAAAAACTTGCTGGGTGCTTTTTGTGATAAACCTGGCAAAAGTGAAGAAAGAAGACTAAAATGAAACGAGACTCACCCCACATCCAGTATCGATGGCAGTTCGAATGGTCCCATCGTGCATTTCTGGGATCAGATCTCGCATCAAATCAACGTAGGCACTAACACCATTGGGGAACATAGTACCCCCACCTGGGAAACGGAACTTCTCCCCTTCTTTCCGTAGCCAGTGCTGGTTAGACTTCTGCTTGTTGATCCAATCATAAGGCACATTCCTACAGCCAGAGCCAAAAAATTAGCGCCAGAAGATTCATTTAAAAGTAAACCACTTCGAGCATATGAAGCTTGCACAACCCATTTAATTAAAAAAGCCAAACAATGAATATTACCTATACCAACACTCATCCCTACTCTTTGGCCATTTTATTGGAGTCTTGTACCCATCAGGTGGGGGAACCAAGCATTCCATTTTTTCAAATACTGGAGGGCAATGACGTTCCAAGAAAGATAGCCGATGAACACTGTACTTCTTCCACCTCTATAACAACATTATAATGTCATGTTTGTAAGCACTATGTAGAAAAAAATTATCAGTAAGAGAATCTCAAATGAACAGTGCATAAATGACATGCTATTCCTGAAGTGCCAAATTCAAGTTCAATTTGTGGACCTATTACAAGAGAGAAGAAACTGTGGCATAGCCAACTCTTGTGTTAAATATGGGGCCGAATCTAGCATTGACAAAATTTGGCATCTTGTGTAGCTTTGGTGCATTGGAGCAACAAAATGATAGGAATGCCACTTTTTTTTTTTCCCTTTGACAACCTATTTGCCATGCGCATTGGAGATAATCTAAGAGCAATAGCCATCAGAAAATACCTTTGGATCAGTGCATGGAGTGTAGTCTTGATAGTCAGCACTGCATTGGGGGAAGGAAATCTGCTTAACTTGGATAAGGCCAGAGCCAGAGTTGGTTCCAGACAGAGATTGAACAAATTTGGAGACATCTTTAGAACTATGTCCGTCCTTCTCAGAACAGAATATGCCACCGAGATAGAATGAAACCCCGCATAGCACAATGAGCATAATCGCCGTGGGGACTACCCTGGAACTTTTATCCGGGTGTGTAACTGGTTTTTCATCTTTGTACTTCATTGTCCCAGAATAAGGTTTCAACTAGAATAAATCTGCACAAATGCAACACAAAGGATTAGAATAAGGTTTCAACTAGAATAATTGGAGCCACATTAAGAATTCAAGATAGATCAAATATAATTTGCTCAAATCTCCTCCAATGGACTTTTTGATGGCGAAAAGACCGTACACTAGAAACTCAAATGCTGGAAACTTATGATACCCACTCCAAACCCGAGTTGGTATAACATCCCGAAGTTTTGATTATTCGCCTGTCCCCTCATAGTCAAGCAAATTAATAAGAAAAAATAATTGAACTGATTGTGTTGGGAGATGTCATGTAAAATTATTGCGCTCTCAGTATGACTCTATTAGGAACCACGTATATCTTTGTTGTTATCTTTGAGGTCTTGGCTTCTAGTTTTGGCGATAGAAACTGGTAATCTGGTTCGGGGATCTTGTTTCAATTTGTTATGCAAGTAACTTCAGATTATTAGATAGCTGTAGAACGGATTACTTTTTAAACAAAACCCTCCACAATTGATGGAAAGAAAACACAAGACGCACAAATTCCACAATCCCAGATCGGCAACGCCACTACCAAAACTAGTGGTAAGTTGGTAGATTGATCAGTTGACAAAGTGTATCTGATTCCACTAAACGCAAAGGTAAACAGAAGGGAAAGTAAGCCAGAAGCAAGTAAAAAACAACCAAAGACAAACAAAAACAATGGTTTAAAGCAGACCTAATTGTCCAAACCACCCAGGAAAATGACTCTGTGAAAAAGTTGTAAATACTAGGCAAAATCTGAAAGCAACTGCCGACATGCACCACTTTCTACTTCACTAATACTTTATACCTTCCCACATGATACTGGGCCCCACCCCCATGAGCTAAGGCACCACAGTTGAGGAGGAGAGGCCCTCTCACCCACCAAATCAGGACTTGACAAAATAAAGAACCAATCAACAGTGACCAAACCATGAAAAAAGCCAAAAGCACATGGAGCAGAAAGCATTAGATAAGCACATGTGTACACATCAAGATAGATTTTCTCTTCTTCCAGTGTGAAATGTGAAGATAATAGCATGATATTAAATGGAATAGAAAAAGGCAAAAACAAGCACACACGAGAATACAAGATCTACACAGATTGGCAGCCTGCCTGCATTAGAAGAAATTAACAATTCATTATATCATAAATAATTATGTTTTTACAACTTAAGTATCACTTGACTAATTCCTGAGATCAATCACACCGCTCACAAGTGGTGCCACATAAAATCAGCGCCACTTAAAATCGGGACAAAATCTTGTACGGACTATCCATGAGAACTGATAGCATCTAGAAAGATTCAAACTTGAGACCCGTTACGGAGTAAATTCTTAATCTCAGGGCTAATGACTTCTCCTACAGAACTCCTTCAGGTAAGTTCATCATAACTCCATAAACCATAAGAGACTGTGGTAATTGACAGATGAATCCAACTGTTCAGTGGTTTCGTTTTTTGTCTGAAGAATCCACAGGAAATGCTCCCATAAGGAACAATCCAAGAGGAAAAGGATGACGAAATCTAATAAATTAACCAAAGCAATATCTTTTTACATGTATATACACATTGTGTATGTATTAAAAGATAATGACAATGTAGGAATTCGATACTTAAATAACAAAGATTCAATTTTTCTTATGAAACCCGTTTGGGAACAGCTAAATCTTGTGTTCAATGACAACAATCAAGTGAAAATAAGAACACAAAACAGAAAAGAAAGGAAAACATTACCCAAAAACAGATCTGCAGCACAAAATTAAAGAAAACCCAATTGGGGAAAAAAAAAAAAAAGATTGCAAAGAAATAATGTAATAGCTCAGAAAACAAAGGAGAGATGGAGAAAGACCAGTACCTTCTTTCTGGGTATGTATGTACCTCGGCTTTCTGATATTTATTTAAGTTCAGACAAATTGAAAATCTGTTCCAGAACTGAAACTGGTTAGATGGGTTTGGGAGATCTGTCTCCTGCAAGAGAGAGAGAGAGATCTGGCAAAAACTCACACATATACAGAGCTAGAGATGTGAACATTTATATAAAAGTATGGGCCTTCACTTTCTGCCCCGCTGTCTATGCGTACGAAAACAACGTTCAAGGTTCTTTCGCCATGTTTTCCTCTCTCTCTCTCTCTCTCTCTCTCTCTATATATATATATATATGATTATATAGGAGTTTATCTGTTAGCTTTACATCAATCTCTCTCTTCCTATGTTTGTGAATTTCAGAGCTTCTGGTAAAACCGTAAAAGGTAAGACCTGATTTGGGGGGAGTTCACTAAAAAAAAAAATGTGAGATTTTATGAAATCTCTTCACGAATGGATAAAATTAAGGGTTTGATTTTATCGAATCTTCATAAAATTTATTGGAGAACTCTCCCTTGATAGGAAAATTAGTAGAGTATGGCCTCTTTTGATTTTCAAATTATTGTTAAGATGGATTGGATAATGTGTAATTAAGGTAAGGATGAGAATAGCGGGAATAAGTGGAGTCTCGAGATAATAGATAGAATTTTGAGAATATTGTAGTTGGTTATAATGAGATAAAGATGGCTTACGTTATTTTTATCGTTGAATGTGGAGGGAACTTAATTTAGACGGGCGGAATAAGGGATTAGTTTGCAGTATTTAGGGTTAATAATATGAATTTATTTTGTCAATATAATGTAACACATATCAAATCTTCACAAAATAAGGAAAAAAAAAATCTAACACATTTCCAAAATTCAATTACGTATGATCTTCAATTTTGGTATGCTTTTGATAAGTTACAAATAACTAATGATAGCCATAAAACAAGTTGCTAATTAAAAAGATATTCTAAGGATAAGCAAGTAATTTGACACATTTTTTTACTATCCACCCAATTATATCCATCCGCATAAAATAGGTTTGGTACTCCATATTATTACATCTTCTTCACTGATCTCCCTTCTACCATACTTTCTTCTTATCCCCCTTCTTAGCTAATTCCTCAAAACTAATCGGACTACCAAATGGGCCGTAGGGGTGTAAGCCATTCGGTTCGGTCAATTTTTTTATAAAAAAAACTAAACCGATTTAATCATTTTTAATAGTATTGTGTACCGCAACCGACTAATACTACCCAACAAACCACATTGTAGTAGTTGGTTTGGTTTGGTACGGTTTATTGGTTTGAACTTTATGTAATTGGGTTAATTCATTATCATATACAAACCACCAAATTCAAAATCAATTACATGTACAAATCATGTGGAAAACAATTCAACTCAGCAAATTACATGACAACCACAGAATGATGTACGTAATGTCAATTGATATGCGTACATCAAATGCCGATTGTCTTTTCGGAGAAAATTTTGGGTACGGGGAGGGTACCACGTGGTACCCTTTCGGCACATCCGGGCCGTCCAACAATGCAATGGACGGTCCGGATTGAAAGTGCCGTCCGGATTTTAAAAAAATTAGAAAAGAAAATAAAAAGTGTGTTTCAATCCGAGCCGTCCGATGTATTTTTGGACGGCTCGGATACGCCGAGGGGGCACCACGTCACCCATACCCTATTTGCACCCAAAATTTTCTCATCTTTTCGTGTTTCTTTTTGCAAATAGCTATATTAAAACATCAAATGCCGATTGTCTTTTCGTTTTTCTTTTTGCAAATAGCTATATTAAAATGTCTGTTTCTCGTACTTTATTTGTCTTTAAACAGTAGCTAAAAAGTAAAGCTTTTTTTTTTTATTGTGAGTATTTTTTGAGCTTTGAAGACTTATGTGTGAAGAAAGACTTTCTTGAACTTTTAAAACAAAAAATCGATTAGAGGAATGGGGTGTCGCAACCCACAGCAGTCAATGACTCAATGGGAAAGAGAGCAAAGTGCTTTGGGCACCCATGCGTGGTGCACAAATGGGTGGGTGGCAGGGTGAGATCTATTTTTGGGTTCCATACTAATAATTCGAGTTGTTCATTAATTTTAAAATAATTTTTTAAGTGCCTCAATTCAATAAGTGTAAGTGTCAGATCCAATTCTTTAATTTTTCATTGAGAAACATGATTTTATATTCTGAATGAAAAATTAAAAGATCAGATTAAGCAATAACACTTATTGAATTGTCAGAGCTTATTTTGTGTGTGAAAACTCCAACCGCTATTTAAAATTAATGAACGATTCAGAATATCCGTGGGGACCTCAAGGTTGTGTTTGGTTTGGGTTTTAGGTTTTAGTTTTTGTAATGATTAAAGAGAGAAATAGGGATAATAATTAAAAAATAGGAATTAATGATTAGAGAGAGAAAAAAAAATGAAAATAATATTTAAAAATAAGAATAATAATTGGCAAAACCTGTTCTTGAAAACCTAAAACGAAAAGGCCCAAGAGGTCGGACAGGTAAAGAAAAGACTGGGATTTATCTTGCTTGTTTTCTATTGGCATTTCCCCTTGCCATTGGAAAGTAATCCATCACCGACACATATTTGATATTTGAGACCCTTTTTTTAATTCTTTGCTTGGACCGTTGTCACATAATATTATACCAGTACGATATTGAAGGCAGGTCGTGGATCTTTGTCATTCTTTGACTTTTAATGTTCCACTCATTAAGGAGAGCAAGGCATTGTTTGGGACTCATCACATTTTTATTATTTCATAATGCCATTTTAGTTGTTTGGCTCACCAGTCTTCTCTCTCAAAACGAATTTCAACAAAATAGATTTTTGTGTATTTTTACGAAGGAGAGCAAAATGCAAAAGTCGAAAGAGATGAATTTTTTAACTTTTCATTTTTCACTTGTGCAGTGATTTTGCTAGCTGCACTCTTAAAAGGGGATTGCCAAAATCAAGTCCACAAATGGATTGTATTTTGACACTCCCCTTTTAGAGTACGGTTAGTATTTTGGGGAGTGCCAAAATCAATTTTCCTTTTATCTATCTCATTTTGTTTAATATAAACACTTACAGAATTTATTCTGCACATATCTTATAAACACTACTCATGTTATAAAATGCATTATACACATATTTTTTGAACACTTATAGATTCAATAATACATTCTGGCCATAATAAAAAATGTCAAAAATGTAAATTACAAAATATAAAAAGTACCAAAAAGAGAAGCTCCCAAACACCCCTAAAGTGGGGGGCATTTGAGGAAACTGGAAATAAAGCTCAGGCCAAGTTTCCCAATTCGATCAACCCTTGATTTAATCAAATGAGGAAGAAAGTTGATAAAATCTCATATTTAGAGTTGATTTTATCAAAATCTGATAAAATCAAGTGGAAAACTGGGTCTCAGTGTACTGAATGATTAAACAAATCATGCATTGGCAAAATCAGCTTATGCATGTGATACTACTACAATTTAAAATTCAATTATACCGTCATTCCATTTACTCCAAGTTACTACATTATACAGTACCTACAGTCTTTGGGATCGGTGTATTAAAAAGAAGACAAAAAAGAGAGGTAGCAGTAGTGTTTTTTATTTTTTAATTTTTAATAGTATGTTTTTGACAAAGAAGCTAATCCCATACCTTTTTAATATGTTGAGGGCATAGCACAATGAGATTTATTTGATATTTAATAAGTCGTGTTTCTATTGTTCTCCTATTTATTTTTATTTTTTTTATGATCACCAAATATGGTGGGAAAAGGCAACCAACGTAGCAAACCCCCATGGGCGTGACCATTAGGGTTCCCGACCCGTTATGAAATGGCCGGTTGACCCATAGCTATTGTCCTAATATGACAGACCGTCACCACAACACCACCTAAGCGACTAATTGGCCAAAGGCCCTCCCTGCAAATCCACACAAGTCCCAGCAATTGGGAATTCGAACCTGGGAGGTACATGCACAAAGACGGAGAAAAATGTCTCACATGTAGGATAATTTTTTAATCGGGACCGTTGATTGCCGAATGGACAACCGTAATTGCTCACTACAGGGGTGTACTGTGTAAGCTCACTACATGCACCCCGAATCCAAAGGGGACTAGGGTTTTTTTTTCCCTTTGAATGCTATAGTAGAGTTACTACTAGTATAGGCAAATGGAGACTTAAATGTACTGAGAATGCTATGGTAATTAGTACTTCATCCGTCCCAAATTGATAGTCCATTACGAAATTACGTGCAATTTTTAAACTAAAAAATAATATATTTATCGAAATAATTTTTCAATTTTTTTTTGCACCGTATAAAAGTTCTCAATGAGATCTATCAAACAAGATCCATAATGGATATTTTTTGAGGTTCACATTAAAATATATAAGCCATTGAAAATGGCACGCAGTCCTAAAAGAGACTATCATTTTGGGACGGAAGGAGTAGTCAAATAGTGGAAGTTTGTGATCGACCTTTTGAACTTGGCACTTCAACAGATTGACCAAGATCGACTACTAGACCACTGAAGTGGAGTAGTAAAGTGTGGGCCAAATAAAGTTAACAAAGTGGGGCCAAAAGTGTTGACCTATAATATGTGTAGGTGCTTCATTAAAATAAAAACTAAAAAAACTTTTAGATCGGTGGATATTTTATTTGTCCATAAAATGTAATATGGAAATTCGTTGATGCATAGATCAAGGATCTAAAATGGGATGATAGCAGTACTCCAATTGAGAATTGCATTGTTACACATTTTTCATATAAATGCAAGAGAAATGTTAAGTGTAATTAAAAAAATTATTCATATTATATATTTAACATTATTATGTAATATAACGCTATATTTTACATGCACACTTATATATATCTCAAAAATAAAAATGTAGAATTAATTTTGTGCACATTTTCTGTTCTTTTTTTTTTTTTTTATGAAATGTATGCATTACAATTTTATAAACCTTATAGTCCATAATAAATGTCTTAATTTAGCAAGATCGTTGACTAGAAAAAAATTACACGATTATAATTAATAAGATGCCCCCATTAGATTGGATTCCTGAATCTGCCACTGTATAACATCCGAGTTGCAATATCAAATCGTATCATCGCTACTGCTGACCAATTTATTTTCCAAAAGCTCAAAATTAAAAATAATAATAATTTAAAAATATATATTATAAGTGATTAATAATAATGATGATGTTTCAAAATCAATCTGGTGGAAACACATTAATAAAAGTAGTTCGAAGGTTAAGTTCACCATTAATGCTACAATTCCATGTTATCATCACCGTATACTTAGTAGATACCCAACCTCCATAAGGACCATAATAGGTGGAGCCTAATATTATGATGTGACCAAAAAAACCGTGTCCTGCCATATTTTTTTTTTCTTTCCATTTGTCATTCCTAATCTGTTACATGGGAGATGAGGGAATGAAATTCGATCCCGAGATGCAGTTTGTTTTTTTTTTCTTTTCAGAAGGCAAAATTATTCATTATATAGAAAAATTCGACAATGGGTACATTGAGTCGGGAGAAGGGGAAATTCAACCAAAGATTGAAAAGAAAAAAGTACACAAAAGAAAAGAAAAAAGCACTAAAGAACAACCATCCGACAACCTTGGTTTCACCATCATCATCGAAAGGGTAGTGAACTACCTCATGCCACTGCCGCAATCCATCACCTTCAACGAAGAGATCACGCCATGCCACCGCTGCAACCCCAGACAATAAGACCAAATGCCCAACATCAACTTCTTTGAAGCCCAACAACACTCAAAGCATCGCAACAAAACCAAACTCCGGCCGTGACCAATGGTCACCTTTGTCAACCGACAACATAACCGGAAAACCCCCACCTCCACCGGAGAAAAAACACCACCTCAACCTCCCCGCCCCCGTAGCACCTATACAACCCACAACAACCTCAAATCTTCCAATGCCGCAACAACCCGTCTCCGTAACACCACTGCAACCACCATCTGTCAAAATCAATTGTTGCCCGCGCCAAACACCATCTCAGTTTGGGTGCCGCTTCCCCCCCAACTGAAACCTAAACTTTGAAATGTATCCTGTCATCATTTTATTAATTTCGTTTTGATAATTCAGATGTCTGGACCAATTTTTGCACGACTTAAATAATCTAAGGACCAAAGCCATGTCCTACCAATCCACCATTCGCACAACTTGAATAATCTAAGGACCAAAGCCATGACCTACCAATCTACCATCGCAATTATGCAAATAAATAATTGATCTATAACCTCACCATTGACGATTGTAGTGGTCTACGAAGATCTAAAAAATGTGTATGCATATGCTCCTTTTAGAAATACATGTGCTACTAATCAATGGCTTGTAGCCTAGCGGTTATCTCCTGGTTCTCCCACAAGCGAGATCAGGATTCGAGCCTCGACAGAGGCGTTTGGGGTTTAGGGCTATGAATAGCTTCTAAACCCCCTCTGGACTAACTCATTAATTCCCCCGCTAACCCCCACTGATGTATATCGAATGACAAAAAAAAAAAAGTACATGTGCTACTTGAAAATTGAAATGAAGCTGTAAAAATTGTTGTGCTTTATTCGCGTAAATACTATATAGATAGAATTCCTTTCTACTTCAATTTAGGGGGGTTTTTTTTCCCCCCCTTCTTTTTTTGGTTACATTAGGTGGTCGTGGCCTTGGAAGTGAACCTCGAACTTCTTTTTCCGTAAGAATTCTGATTAACTGAGCTAGTTCCAATATTCTCTAACAATGTCGTGTGAATTAGTAGGGTAAATTGAAGTGTACTGTAGCGGCTGGCTTCACCATGATCCGTCTGGCCCCCTACCCACTGTTGGGTTCACCATCGTCGAATATGTGATACCAAGGACTAAGCCCGAGATCGGGGCACAGTTGAGAGAGGGGTGGTATCCAGCCCGTCCTCGGTAGAGGGCAGCGCGCAGGGGAACGCCTGGCAGCCTCGCCGAGGCGACGCCGA
>JAXBDA010008082.1:0-15785 GCA_036023075.1 Gaultheria prostrata | reverse complement strand
GGCATATCCTACATGTGTCTTTCACAGATGCATGAAGCCGGTAGTGTCTGTGTTTCTTACATCAAAGCAAAAGGAATTGTTGTGCAGAACCAAACGACAAATTTAGCCTCTTCATTTCACACATGCCAAATCTGGATCATTGTTTGTTCGTCACTTTCTAGGCCAAATCTGGACGATCCGAACCGTTAGATGTGTTTAAAACATGTTTTAAGGTCCATCCGCGAGGATTTGTCTAAAAACAATACCCGGAATGGGTTGATCGGAACAGTTTTTGATAAAAACGCTATTTTTTTTTTTTCAAATCCTCGCGTTGAACTTTAAAAACACATTTTAAACACATTGAGCGGTTCGGATCGTCGAGATTTGGTCCGAAACTATGAGGTCCAGACGGGATCCGGATTTTAGTGGTTTGGATCGGAAGTGGACTATATATATATATATATATAGAGAGAGAGAGAGAGTTTGTCATCTTCCCACGAAACAATTTTCGTTGAATTCGGTACTAATGCTTTTGGTGCTGGCCTTTTTAAGGTATGATTTTTTGTAAGACCCAGTTTCCCACTTGATTTTATCAAATCAACACTAGATTTTATCAAGTGAGGAAGAAAGTTTGATAAAATCTAAGATTTTTGCACTAAAACATCTGAGATTTTATCAACTTTTTTCCTCACTTGATAAAATCAAGTGGGAAACTCACCCTAATAGCATGTGTAAACAATGTAATGTAAAGTAAACAATGAATGTTTTACTGATCATAATTTGTCAAAAAAAAGAAGCTATTTGTCATTGTCTATGCCTTTTTCATCTCTGTCCAGATTTACTATACGCAATTTGTCCAATTTTTCCCGGTAAACAGTTTTCCTCCTGCAACAGTTTTTAATGTTTCCACCGAAAAAAAGTACTTTCGTCTTGTGATAATTGTGAAGCAGAGAAAATTACAACAAAAAAAGAAAAAACAAACGAAAAATCAAGTAGTCATTTATTGATCATAGTGCGCCTTATTATCGCATTAGAAAAGAATTGTTTATGTTATTTAATAATTACACATTTCTCCAACACTATTTTCTTTGTCAAACCTACATCATCAACTTCAAAATCTATGCAGGTAATAAAGATATGCCTTTACTGTACAAAATGGCCGATCTCCATTATGGGTAACACGATTAATTTACAAAATTTAATGGGTTATTTACCGGGACACACCTTGTAAGTTAACATTTTTCACCGGACACCCCCTGCAAGAAAAAAACCTATGGCGAACCCCCTCTAAAATATGTATTTATGAAAAACTCTTTGGATCAAGCACTTCCCGGTCATATTTTTAGCTAATTTCTTGAGAGTACCCATAAAACATGTTTTAAAGAACTTGAATGGTTTGGATCATCCAAACATGACCCCGAACTTTGAGTTTCGAGACGGAAGACTAACGGAGGGGGTCTTGGGGTAAAATTTGGAAGTTATAGGGGGTTCGTCGTAGGTTTTTTTCTTGCAGGGGTGTCCGGTGAAAAACGTTAACTTATAGGGGGTGTCCCGATAAATAACCCAAATTTAATAGAAGAGTACTTAGGTACTAGATTGTGGAAAAAATGGCGGCCACTACGTCGTTAGCATGGTAATGTGTGTATTTGATTATGAGCACTCTATCACTATATATTTGTTAAATATCTAAAAGATAGCTTACTTCTAAAAAAAAAATTTATAGAATGCACACACGATCAAACGATAAGCCGGATAACTTTGTGCGTGTTCTTTTTTTTTTTTATCAAAATTCGACTTGCACACGCATTGCGTGTGCCCCGGTCTCTAGTGAGAATTAAATCTGAGGAGTAACTGAAGTGGGTAACCGGGACAGCATAGAATTGACCTAAGCATATACGAGTCACACGACTAGTGGACACATATAACAGGTATGGTGCATGGCTAGTATCATGTACCATGATGCACCGGTGTAAACCCTAAGTTAACCGTCCGTTCCAGAACGGGCGGCAAGTTGTTCCACAAGGGCCTAGTGCTCGGATCCTACGTGATACGAGTAAATCCCGTGAAAAGGGGACAGAGATTGTATTACCATAGAAGTAGGAGATCGAGTTACTCTATGGGAGAGAATCCCATATAGAAAATGATTCCTAATGTGAATACAATCTTGTACAACAACTTGGAAAACAAGTACCCACATCTATAAATAAGAAGCTACAGTACTCATGAAGCAAGGTATGCTATATTTCGTTATTACAAGCGTGTGAATTAGGGTTTTCTTGTAATACTAAGTTACTAACTTAAGCATCGGAAGCCTACCGCCGACGAGATGCATATGTGTTTCTCTCCGTCTTTCTATCTTGCAGTGCTAGGGTTCTGACAAGGAAGCGCATGTTTTATCTTTCAAGAGCGGGGGAGATTTATTCCAGTACATTTACTTTGGCACCAACGGGTAGACTTGCTCTACAAAACCTAAAGTAACAAATGCCAAGAGAAATACTCCCTCAGTCCCATTTGTTTGTCAATTATTTTCTTTTGCGTCTATTGACTATATTTTTCAATGCGTATCTCCAAAAATATACAATATGAATGTTATTGGATAGATCTCAATTAATTTATAATATGAAGTTCTCGAAATCATAAAAAATAGTATTGGTTGAAAAATATAGCCAATAGACACAAAAGAGACAAAAGGAATAATTGACAAACAAAATGGGATTGAGTTAAAAAATTGAGCTTGGTTAACAGTCGCACAAAATTCATCTATAGGGATGACAATTTTAACATATCCAGTGGATACCCGCTCCGTCCCGCCCATATGGAGGCGGGGGATAACCGAGAATTTTCTCCAATAGTAGCGGGTATGGTAGGATATCAAGAAAACCCGCTCGGGTATGATTTTGTAATCCCCACCCCCGAATACCCGTACCCCCAAATGTACTATATTATATATGTACTTATAATTAGGAACATATGTATAAATCTAGAGTATAGTTATATATGTAAACAATTACCTCTTTAAATAGCAAATCTTATCAATTACTACTTATTATAGACTACTTAATATTGAAAGAATATCAATTAAGATTATATTTCTAAATATAAATATCAATTTATTTCATTCTTCAATTTTTTATTTATTTTTTGTTTGGATATGGATATATTCAGAGAAACCCCAATCCCCATCTGGAGGCGGGTATGGTTCTTTATCTAATATCCCCAATGGGGATGGGGGAGGGGATGGTGAAAGACCCTCCAATCGGAGATCAGATATGGAATAGAGTCCCCCGATCCATACCTTACCCGTTGTCATCCCTATTCATCTACCTCATTCGTTCCGTAGATGAGAAGCAAATGGTACCAAAGAAGCAAATGACAGAAGTACAATTAAAAGATAATTTTCTTAACAAAAAACACATTATAAAGATGCAAAAATTTACCTAAATAAATAATACAATACTCATCAAATAAGAAAATCCACAGGTTGATCATCAAGAGACCGAGGCAAAAGTTCATTTTTTTTTTTTTTTTGTGGGTAAGTTAAAAACTAATTGAAAACGGAAAGAGAGGAACATGACCACTGGGGCATACCCCTGTAAACCAGGCATGCTCACTATGGGAACCCCGAGATGATCTCAAATTGGTGCCGGAGCTAAATATCCAAAATCTTGAGATCGAAAGCGATGCCAGTGAAGTTGTGGAGTTACTGGAAAATACCGACAGCAGGAATTAATAACCCTCCAACTACTTGGCTCTGTGATTGCAGGAGATTGATAGGCCTATGCAGTGTGGAAGAAGTTTCCAAAGTGTGGCTTGAAGCAAATCAATGTGCCGATCTTTTAGCGAAGCAAGCTTTTCTCTTCAAGTAATTCTAGTTATGTTAGTTTAACTGTCTCTCCTCTATTTATCCCAAGACAATTGTACGATGATGCTCTATGGTTAAATATCCAGACATTGCTTTGGTTTGTTCGATATTGTTTCGTTTTACCCAAAAGAAAAAGAAAAAGACGTCAATCAGCCGACACAGGCCCTAAACCATCACTGCTAAAACATAAACAAACAACATCAACAAAGACCACAATACCCAACAGCTAGATTACAAACAGGATTTACGAACCAACAAAGATTTTACATGAGATGCTCAAAACCAGACTCAAGTGTTGATTGGTTGAGGATCTCTTAACATTTCTCCAAGAGCTTATGCAGTAACTCATACTCCCTCCGTCCCTTTTTAAGTGATCCATACGGGAATACGTGCAATTTCAAACCTCTAAAAAACTTATTTCTCTATATAATTTTTAAATTTTTTTATACCAAATTAAAGTGCTCATTGAGTACTTTAATTTAGTGGAAAAAAAAATTAAAAATGTTCTACGGTGGTGCCTTTTTTAACGTCCACAAAAATACACGTTTCCCAAGTGGATCATTTAAAAAGGGACGGAGGGAGTATCTGCTATGATCTTCTACACCACTCCTTCCACACCTTCCAGCTTGCGCTACTTCGAAAGATCCTAGCATCCCTTAAAAGGTTGTTTCTTGCCCATTTCACGATTTACCTACCACGGTCTTTTGTAGCTACTCCCAAGACTATCAAAATGATCCAACACACTAGCAGCTACTGTAACCAATTCCGGTCACATGGTCACATCGACGACGAGTTCTGCTTTCGAAGATGCTCGGGGAAATCGTGTCAATCCCTTTACCATCGCAAATCCATTTTGGTCAGAAATTTCTCGCTCATGCAATATTACCATCTTCTCTAGTACCGTTGAATGTGATAACAGAATTTTAACAAAGTGCATTTCAGGCTCTGCACCTGAAAAACGCTTGATCTCCACTTCTCGAAGCTGGTTCAGTAAAAAATTCGAAAAATCTTGTGCTAGTAAAAATTCTGTAACATGATCCTCGATTGTGGTGATATTAGATATCTAAAAAAGAACAGAAAAACAGCATCATTAGGAAATTCCAAAACATAAAAGTTAAGGGTAAGCGGGAGAAGAGGACTTTTGCCATAACTCACTCTGCTTTGAAGTCTACGTAGGTTTGGTGAGCTTCTAAGCAAGCAAAAAGCCCATGAGACATGATCCAGATTAGAGTAACAAACATTAGATAGAACCAGAACTTTGAGTTGGTTCAAAGTACTTGGAAGTCTTTCTGGGACATTACCTGCAGCAAATGTCTTGAAGCAAATACAGCAAAAAGAGTCAGAAACATGGTCAACAAACTAAGTCGATTTCTACAAAGTGAAGCTTTCTTATACCTCCAAAAAGGAGCCATCCAAGTGCATGTACTCAATAGCAGGTAAACACTGGAAAAACTTCACCCATTCTTCCGCATGCGGTCCAAAATTTTCAGCCCACGAAGGCATACTAAATGAAATTTCTGCAAAAAAGGGGGGTGCTTTCGGAAGAAACTGATTCAAGGGTGCCCAAAAAGTGAAGATATTTGAGATTAGGGGCATTGATTTTGAGGGATTCAAAATGGGTGCAGCAACGCAATGTTAGTCGTTCCAGCAGGGGGCAATTAGAGATGAACCCTCCAAACATTACAGGACAAATATTAACTTCATCGAGATAAAGGGTAACAATCCTGCTAAATCCCCTGAATGTAGATGGTGGTTTGAATATAAAATTAGTGAGATGCAAATACCTCAGCTGCAGAAATGAAAATAGATGACATGGAATTTCATGGCGCTGGCCGCCATCAAGGATAAAAGTGAACTCCTGGATCTTTTTTTTGAACAGGATAAAGATCCAATTATTGATATCAAGACAACTTTCAAAGGGGGGATAATACATACTGAACTTGACTAATGGCCCTCGATGAAATAGTAGAACTTGGTAAATAATTGCCTTCAGTTTTTCGTTGTCCCATTGTTCTAGGCTCTCGAAGAACTGGGAACCAAATACCAGATGTGGAATCTTGACCCATTTGTACCTCCAACTGTTTGACAAGACACTTGTCCTCACTGCATCCCTCAATGGCAAGCCCTTCAGAATATTTTCAGTGACATTACTTGGCAGATTACTGATAATATCCGAAGTAGATCTCTGATTCTCCTCCATGCTCAGCTTTTATGATATTTGCAGGAAACTCAATCAGGGAATGCAATTAATCCTAAAGCCAATTTCCACTTTAATTTATTGCATCAGCCAATAGGCAAAGATACATGAAAGAACAAAATGGTGTGGTTGTGTTCATCATGACCCTGAAAAGAAAGGGAGACGGAGTTTTGAACCAATCATCACCATCAAGATCTCTCTTTAGTTATCTGATTTTCAACAGTGAAAATTGCTAAATCATCCGTTAAAATTGACAGATCCATACCAAACAGCTTGGGTTGTGAAATTCCCTCCAAAGTACATTGCAAATTACCAATTCACCCTTCTAAAATCATATAAGCCTTCCAAAAGCTTATTCCACCAACTTCGGTGGAAAAATTGGTTTTCCGTCGATCGATGAAACAATATTCCAAATAAAATAATCACATAGTGCATACCCCTCCATACTTCTCTTGTCATCTTCACTTCCGAGTGAACACTCATGATCCAACTCGTTCATCTCATATAACCCCCATTGAAGCTTGTATGGTGCCAAAAATCAACTTCATTGAACATGTAAGTTACAGAAATTAATCACATTCATAAAATGAATGGCTGACATGATTGAAACTTAAAACTAATCGCATTTTTTTGCAAACAAAATGCGATTAGTTTTGGTGTTTTTACATGTCGAATGAAGCTGATTTTTGCACGTAAGGACTTCAAAGCGGGTTATATATGAGATGAACAAGTCGGATCATGTGTGCCGGCTCCAGAGTAATGACGACAAGAGGAGTATGGAGAGAAGCTCAACCCGTCGCCTACAACAATAAGGAAAAAAAGCTAGTGGTAAGATCCCTGAGTGTTATTTTTCAAACTCAATTTTGAAAAATAAAAACTCAATTTTTGAACAGTAGTTGTCGAAAATCGTGTAATTTTTTTTCTATCCAGTGAATAATCGATTCGAACAAATACTAAGAAATAAGAATCACAAATGGAGTAGATGTTCTACGTAATGTAATTTTTTAACAGTAGTTGTCGAAATCGCGTAATGTAATTTTTTCCAAAAAATTCTGGCATACGAAGGGTTGAAACTTCTAGGAAGCATAGCAGATGTTCACTTTTGGCTAGCAACAATGTTAATAAAAAGTTTTTAGGGTTTTACGCACCTGCTGCGAGTTACCGAAAGAACAGAGTTTCGAACGAAAATCAGAGCTTGAACGCAGCATCTACATCAGATTAATCATACGTCGAACTGCAGAGCCACCGGAAATCTCTTCCACCGAGTTGTTCGCCGTCGATTTGGAAGAAAATAGGTATCGAGGCTATATTCTTCCCCCTTTCACCATTATAAGCTACTGTATTTCAAGTCCAACAATTATATGGAGCATCAACTTTTGCAAATGCTGCCTTTTTCCTCTAAAGTCTCCAACCAGTCAACCACTATAGATTTTCCTTCGTGGTTGTTTGGTTCCAAGTATAAAGAAACAAAAGGAAAATGTTAATGTGTGCTTAATAGACACACGTTAAAGTTAAAAAAGTGTATTGAAATGTGTGAAAAATATATAGAGATATGTGAAAGTGTATTGAAAAGTGTAAAAAATATATTGGAGTGTGTGTTTTTTTGTCTGTTTGTGTACTTATTGTGTGTCCATTGGACACACGTTAGCAAGACTCTAAAAGAGAAAAGAAAAAAACTACAAGGAATTCTACGGAAGAAAACTCTCCGTTCGTTTCCCAAGTTACACGAGAAAGTTAATCCTGAGAAAAGTGAAATGAAGTGACGTAAACTTTCCTGATTTGATAAAGGATTTTTTTCAGGAAAGTGTAATTGGCGGGAGCAAACTTTTCCACGACACATAATTCCTTCTTTTTTGCATGATGTATTTTGAGGAAAAGTGAGTCCTAGTGGAAAAAATATTTTTGTGGGTCCTATTATTTTCCTGACAACTGAACACCCCAAAAGTTACGAGAAAATTACTTTTTCTATCTTTTCACATACTTTCTTGACAAGTGAACGAGATCTAAAGAAATTTTAAACTAGTAAAAGATAAATTAAAAGGTTAAATTCAATTGATAATTGGAGGAGAATTTAACTAAAAATTGAATAGTTTAAGGGACAAATAGATTATTAACCCTAAATTAAACTAGTAAAGATATAAAGTTATGCCATCACCACGAGTGCATGAAGTCATATTTCCGAAGTTGTAAGTGGTGTTTAATATTGTCGACTTCAAGAAACAGAGATCGAACTTGCTCGGTCTCCATATAAAGCGCCTTTTTTGCAAGTGGAACGAGTACAGATCTTTGAATTGGTGTGGGTTTTATTCTATTTTTACATGATTTGGAAGTCCATCCATTTCCATCAAGGAACAGAGGAGTACTATAATATGTATATAGCGACTTTGGTTTTGAAAGTAGAAACGACAGTGGGAATTAATTGGTTTGAGTTTTTGGGGAACAAAACATCAGAGCAAGAATATTATGTGGATTTTTGGAATAAGAAATGGCCCATCTGGGTTCTCATCCGGTTCTACAGCTGAGGAAGTCACCCAAGGACTTGATGGAACTGGCCTCACTGCTATAGTTACAGGTCTCTCTCTCTCTCTCTCTGGGCTGAGTTTCTACTAGGAGTAATATTTTTGATATTATTCTGTTTTGGTATTTTTGTCGTCTTTTCTGAATTTTTATCGAATTCATGTTTTATTTTTTAGATCAATAATCCGTCTCGACGATAAGAATCTGAACGTAAAAAATAATGACTCAAAGCCCAAAAAAATTCACTAAAGAAAAAAATATATATAAACAGCTCAGCTGGTTTTTCTTTGGTCCACATTTAATCCAAAAATTATGATGAAAAGATAGACGAATATTACGAAAAGTTAGTTTTAATGAAAAGTCAGCCACATATCCATTTGATATTCTACTGTAGCTAGTCTGATTGTTGTTAATGTGATTCTTATTGGTGACCTCATCTGATCATGGTCAGTTTCATAGCTATTATTTTTACATCTTTCAGTACTCAGTAGTGTTAAAAAATTCCTCAGCTTTATGCTTCATGTTAATTTTGTTTGAGGTTTGAAAAGGGGAGCGGGAATTCCATAATTTTGACCTTACATGCCCTTTGGATTTTGAGAAAGGAAGAGAGAAGAAGGGATTGTGGTTTCTCACAAATTCTCACCAATAGTTATGAGATTTTATGAGAAACAGAATGACAAAAAAAATTCATCTCTCTTGTTCTCCTCTCTTCTAGGCTCTAGTTACCCAAGTATGTGAAAGAGTTCTCTTTTCTTTTCTTTTCTCATCTTTCTCACCACCCAGAGGGGCTGCTAGAGAACAGCGATTCACGGGAGTTAATCATGCTTGTCAAAAATTCTGCCGAAGTATAAGAATGAATCCTCAAACTGATTTGGTGAGTCGTACAGTGGTTTTGCTGAGGTTGACTAACAAATTACCGCTGCCTTTATCAAATGAAAGGCCTATAAATGTGCGTTGAATGTAAAAGATGGATGATTTACATCTTTCTCCTTCTGCAGATTGGACACTTCAACACATAGTGAAATTTTGGGGATCTGATTATCTCATTGCTTGTACTGTGTCTAATTTCAGGTGCATCAAGCGGTCTTGGCAAAGAGACTGCACGCGTCCTTGCCTTGCGTGGTGTACATGTAGTTATGGCAGTTAGAAATACAGATGCCGGTGGAAAAGTCAGAGAAGCTATACTTAAGGAAAACCCAACTGCTAAACTCGATGTTATGGAGTTAGATCTCGCCTCAATGGCGTCTGTAAGGAAATTTGCTTTGGATTACAAGTCCTCGGGCCTTCCTTTAAACCTCCTCATGTAAGAATACTTCAAAGCAGCAGTTGAAGATGATGCTGTCTCATTTTCGGTTGATTTTCCTCTTTGATTGATCGATTATACACAACTTCTTGTGGACAAAACCAAATCAGTTTGAAACTAAGATGTGAAATGTTTTCGTTTTTTTTGTGGAAGTAACAATGCAGGGGTTACCTCTCCTTTCATGCTCACCAAAGACGACATAGAACTGCACTTTGGAACTAACCATATTGGTAAGAATCATTAATCATTTCATGTCTGTTCTTGTTGGGTGCTATAATTTTGTTAAACAGTATGTGTGCTCAATGGTTACAAACGTTATAAAATAAGTTACAGCAATCGTTTTTCTCTTGTAATAATTCTAGGGAAACTAACAAGACTAGCCACTCAAGTTTCAAGTTCGAAATAGGTTTTGTTTTTCGTGATGATTTTAGTTCCAATTAGATTAAGTGTAGTAGTTGTCATTTAATCGATAATACAGTTGTGTCAGGGTACTGCGATTTTAATTTTATATGTAATGGCTTCCTTGTGGTGAGATAAGCACTTAATCATTCACAAAATATCTCCTCACCTGATAGCCTGCAATATAAACTCAACATTTATCTTGAGTATTAATCGATAGATCTTCGCTTGAAATTGATAATTGATTTCTGAACTGTCACACTATTATGCTTTTGCTTTTGATAAGAGCATATTTAAATTATTGAAGGAGTTTATCTCAAATTGTAAATAACCACCATGTCTTGTTTGCATTTGAGTTGGTGATTTTTGAAAAGGTCCTTTGCATGTATGTTTTGGTCTTTCAATTTTTTTCCCACTTAGGGGTCCGACAGTGATACGTACTCTATCTCATGTGAACATGCATTTTTGTGTTACCTTTTTCAGGTCATTTTCTTTTGACAAATCTTTTGTTGGAGACCATGAAAAGTACAGCGCGTGGAAGCCAGCAAGAAGGAAGGATTATTAATGTGTCATCAAGGGCTCATAACTTTTCATACCGCGAAGGAGTTCGTTTTGATAAAATCAATGACGAATCTGGGTAATTTAGTAACAACATTGTTGCACCATGGCGCAATTGCCTTCAGAAAATTAATGATAGAGATAAAGTTCCATCCAAATCAAGCATCACGTATGACGACAGACGACTTGAGGGACAGTTTTGTCCTTTCATGTCATTATCGGTCTGGCAGTGTAGTTGCCATTTCAAAATGAGCTGGTGATTAGATTTCATAAAGCTCTCATGCTAAACAATTTTTCTTGTACGTCCTACTTTTCAGTTTCGGTACATGGTCTGCTTATGGACAATCAAAGCTTGCTAACATATTGCATGCTAATGAGCTAGCAAAGCGCTTCAAGGTAATTAACATAATACTCTTGATACCTCAACTATCCAAAAAATTGATATCAAGATGATGTTTTAATTGCAAATCGTACTTTGTCAAGGTCTTGTTATGAAAAGGTAATAGAGCTTTGTTGTTGGGAGTAACAGTTTAATAAATGCCAATCTGATAGAATCTTTGTGTCCGTAAACTATTCAAACCATGTTCTTCCCATGTCCATCTGCATTTGGGTATGAAAATCTTACCCTTTTGACTTGCTCAAATTCTCAAGACTACGGGTTTTGAAGCAAAGACCAGAAAGAGGATATTTGTCTAGCTACGATACACATTTACAGAACATATCCGCTGAAAAGAAAAAGAAAACAAAATATGAAAACCATAAGCCATGTTCTCTCAGGCTTACCGTAAAGATCATTTATTGCACTTAGGAATCACGATTAGTTTTTGTCGAAAGAATAGTTGTAATATGCTTCAAAACAGTGAGAACCACTGAACTTAGTAACTATAAAAAGCAGAGGTGATTACTATTGAAACCTTGCTCGTTCCTTTGCTTAATAAGTTTTTGGTTATTTTCAGGATAATATGTTTGTAGAATATGACATTGTATGTTGGGTTTGTTCCTTTTTGCAATTAAACAGGAAGAAGGGGTGAACATTACTTGTAATTCGCTTCATCCTGGAGCTGTTGTCACCAACATTATGCCTCACCATAGCCTTGTTACTCGTAAACCTCTGAGCCTTTGAATGCTACATAGTTATATTCCGAGACAACATATTTCCAAAATGTAGTATGGATTTTTTGGCTCGGTTGTTGTTCAAATCCGTTTAAAGCCAAGTTGCAGAGAAGAGATGTTTCCTTTGTTTTGGCTCATTTGAGGCTTCCTAATCTCCAGCAATGCAAAACCTTGGCCACACATTTTCCTGTGTTTTGATTGTAATAGTCCATAGTCTTGTACGAATTTATTTTAAAACATCAAATTATCACCCTACGTCTATGGACCATGGCAATGAGAAGCGAAGTCTCACACACATAAATTCATTTTGTCTACTTGTTGGTTTCAAGTTACTGAGCTAGTAGACTACTTCCACTAGCAGAAGATGTAAACTGATTTCTTTGCAGAATTTATTCTGGTAATGAAAGCAGGTAGGCCAATCCTGGTAATCAAATCAAAACATTATTGAACTAACGGTGTTTTTATACATTTCTCATGCATATTTGCATAATAAGTAACTGTACTTGAAGGGTTCTCTTCATAAGTACGGTTACAAACGTATGTTATTTGACCGGTCATCTTCAAGATAAACCATGGATTATTCCAAGTTGGTTCATAAGTTTCCTCTTTGACTAAGCATCTTTTGTGTTGGGTGTATATGAATTACTTTGGTGATGGTCATCTTTGCAGGTTTGGTGACTGGTGTTCTTAATTATCTGTTGAAAAATATTCCACAGGTAGGTTCACTGTCTTTGATGCAACATTTCTTAAGAAAATTTTAAGTATTTGAATTTTGAGATGTTTTGCATGTCTGTTAGGGAGCGGCAACCACATGCTTCGTGGCATTGCATCCGCAAGTTAAGGGGGTGAGCGGGGAGTATTTTTCTGACTGTAATATAGCAAAACGGAGTGCTTTGGCTACAGATGAAGAATTGGCGAAGCAATTGTGGGATTTCAGCTTGAGCTTGACGGATCCCAAGTGAGGCCTTTAGCGGAATTAACTACAGTAATGCGTTTGTGTGTTATTCTCTGTGTGTAATAAACATAAAACAGCTTATGTTCTAGGTGTGTGTGTGTGTGTTATCATGTTATGTAACCGTTTCTTTCATACTCGCTCTTTAGTAATGGGAATTCTGTACCACACGATATGTTTGTAACTTATCGTCTGTTTGTAAAGGCAACATATGAATGAAAAGATCTTAAATCATTGTCATCACCTAATTCTCCGATTGTTACATTGGCACTGTGGCCTTGACCGACATGCTGAGTTTTAAGTTGCAGTTTCATACTTTTTACAGTTAATGCAAGTTTGTTGAGTGAAGTAACGTGGTATACGAACCAGAGATTGCTTTTTACCTAATTCTCCTATTGTTACATTGGCACTGCGGCCTCGACAGACATGCTGAGTTTTAAGTTGCAGTTTCATATTTTTGACAGTTCATGCAAGTTTGGTGAGTGAAGTAACATGGTGTACAAACCAGAGATTGCTTTCTTGAAGTTGATTTACCTCTATCTTTTCAATCATCAAGAATCATTAGGAATGATCTACTTGACAAGCGTTTATACAATGGACTACATGGATTTTTTTTCCGGACCTGAAATGGATTATGGATCTCGTTTGGAGAGCACAACAGCTACCCCGATTTTGTGAAATTGTCATTCCACATGATTCTTCCTATGCTTTTGTCATTTTCGATCTCGCCATGCTTTTGAATTTTTCTGTTTTGGATGTCAAAGAAAATCGCCTCTGGCACTGGTAAGTGGTAACTGGTAACTGGTTTGGTGGATACCCTTTCCTTGGACTGCCGTATTTGTAATTTCTGTTGCTATGCAGTGTGCACCCTCCTGTGTTGAATGGTGAGCAAGAAGCAAAAATAGTAGCTACTAGCTGGGATTAGGATTGTTGCATTTTGTAGACATTCCTCGGGTTCTTTTGAAAGAGAAAGAGTAGATTATTTTGTTCGGGTTCAGGTTCTCTGTAATCCAAATCCCAAGTTTTGGACTGTATGGGATAGTCCAAACCTGATCTGTTCATTGGTATAATTCATAGTTGGGATTTTCTCAGATACTTTTATCGACCAATTATTATCAGCAATGGGTCTTTGAGCAATTCCGAAACCATTAATTATACCAATTCCCGTTTAGATGAGAGGAAAGCGTCCGGATAAAACTTAGGCCCGGATTAATTATCCCGGGCCCACTACAATCCTTGGTTTGGTTTGGGAAGCATTTGTTGAGACCGGAGAAAATTTGCCCGGAACTATTGTTAGCACCCTAGCCCCTCTTAAATTTGGAGAGAGTTGACCCTGTCCAAAAATAATCCGGGCGTCCAAATTATCCACTTATCCTGGAGCCCCCACCCTCAATACTATTTTCTGCTTGCTGCATAATAAAGGCTTTTGTAATATTCTTCGGATAAAAAAATAAAATACTTACTTGCATAATTTATTATTTTTTGTAACAAATTAAACTACTAATAGAGATCTTCAATTTGATACAAAAAAAGATTGAAAAATTATATACTTTAGTATTTTACATTGGTTGCTATCCTTCAATTCAAAAAATAAAGTACTTCCGTGCATAGTTTTTTTTTTTTTTTTTTTGCACCAAAGTAAACTACTACATAGAGATCTTTAATTCAATATAAAAAAATTTGAAAAATTACACTCTTTAGCATTTTACATTGTTGGCTTGTTGAGTTGCTTTGCAATATCCTTCGGCTCAAAAAATGAAGTACTTCAGCGCATAATTTTTTATTTTCTTTTGCACCAAATTAAGCTACTAATAGAGATCTTTAATTCGATGCGAAAAAATTTGAAAATTTGTGGTAAATGCATGTTTTTTTAGATCTTTACGTTTTATAGCACTAGTACTCCTTTTTGTTCTTAATTTAGGTGGTAAATCAAAAAAAAAAATTCTTAATTTAGGAGTGAGAATATGTATCTCCATTTGGTCAATTTGTAGGTGGTAATTTTTTTTAAAAAGAAATTAATATAAAAATTAATTTGTAAAATTAAATCTTCTAACTTAAATTAACTATTGGATTTACATAAAAAATTAATTAATAGATTTATCTAATTACAAAAAAATGCATAACTAATATGGGCATGCAGAAGGGCAATTTTGTCATTCAACAGCTTTTTACATCTGAAGATGACAATTATACCCATATTCATGTTCTATTACACGCTTGAAGAAGCTGTTTAGAAGCTGTTTCAATGTCGACAATTGGATCCTTCTCCACTTGAACTAACATAATCAAAGGTTCACCCTTCACCTACTTAACCAATTTGGACTGGGTACCCGCAACAACTGCAGGCTGCAGCTCATATTTGTAAGTTCAGTTACTACTTTAGCCTACCAACGCCTTCTCTTTAGCCGTCTTCAACGATATATGTTGCTTGTTAAGGTAATTTAGCACAACCAGCAGCACTGCTTGATAAGCACACAAATATGTAATATTTGTGGGCTTAATTTCTCAAATTTGATCTATTTATTAGGTTTATTATTAATTTTTAAAAGATATTGTGCATAAGGTTTGTTTTGAGTGTTTCAGGATAAAACAGTGTAAATATGATGCATTTGCTGCGGGGAACATGCATGAGCGCAAAACACTGGATCATTTTGCAATTGGCAAAAGCTGGAGGAAATTTGATATAATAAAAAAACAAAAGAGGGAATAAAGTGGAAAAGTTAGGCCCCGTTCAGTTGTCAAGAAAGTATGGGAAATGAAGGGAAAGTTAGTTTTCCTACATAGTTTGGAGTGTTCAGTTACCAGGAAAGTGATAGGATCCTGGAAAATAATTTTCCCACCAGGACTCACTTTCCCTTAAAACTGATCCTGCAAAATATATGGAATTTAGCGTCGCGGGAAAGTT
>JAXBDA010008081.1:0-15787 GCA_036023075.1 Gaultheria prostrata | reverse complement strand
CCCCCCCCTGTCCGCCCCTGAGTATTAGGTTAGAGCATTGAGCAGGGGCGGAGCTACATTTTGCATGTGTTTTGGTAAATATTATTTAAAAAATTATACAATTTCGAAAATAATTTAAAAAAAGAACAATTTTCATTTTGAGAATACTAAATTATGGTGAATGATATATACCATGCGATAATGATACCGTGTTCATTGAATGATATGATATCAAAAATACTCGAGAGTAATTTTTTTGTTTATCAAAACCATCCCATTGAAACTCAAATGATTGGATTTAATTAGTTTTAAAAAAATTATCGCACGAAGATTTTTCTTATAATCCGACCCCCTCCAACTTTGATTTCTGGCTCCGCCTCTGGTATATATTGAGCTCAGCTTCGCTTGAAAAAGCTCGAGTCATTTGTAGACTCGTCATAATATATGAGCTCGTTTAGTATTTGAACAAAGTTGGGCTCGTTAAGGACTTGATTCGTTTAATTGTTTAGTTAACGAGCCAAGTTGAGCATTCGATCAACTCGGTTTATTTGCACTCCTAGATGATCTATAAGGGCTTTGGACCTACCTATAAGCCAGCACCATTGGCTTTACAGGGTGCATGCCTTCCTGCCATACAAATTCGATAATTGATGGCGTAGTTGTATCCACGGTAAACGAACGATTATCAATCTCCAATTTTTGTTCACAAAATAATGCGCGAATTGACTTGAGTACTGAAAGCTATAGGTTGGAATTTCGTTTTGTTTGGATATGGAATGATTTATGATCAATTAATTATTAATGCTGGTTCTCTTCACTTATTAGATTAATAAGTTTTTGAGTTGAAATGTTGAATAAAATTGTTGTAAGCGTACTAGCTAGGAGAGGCAACATGGGAGAGTCCATTTAAAAAGAAAAAGCATACTCGCACAATTCACGATGATCGATCTAAAAAAGAAAATAGTATGTGATTATCTCAAAAAAGGTAGCTTGTGATCAGAGTCCATTTATATAATATTAGATCTCTTCTTACGTTCTGGGTTTGATATAAAGTTTTTCACTCTCAAACTAGATTGTGTGTCAATGGCTGTGTAGAGCTCATTTGGAGCGTGAGATCTAGGGTTCGAGTTCAGTGGACATGAGGTTAGCCATCAAGTAATATAATCAATAACATACTAAGGTACTGAGTCTACTGACATCCTATTGTCTGGCCAAAAAAACTACATTTTGTGCACTTTTCTTTGAACATATTCTAGGTAGTAGCTATTAATAGTTACAAGGAAAAGCTAAAGTTTCAATATTTGTCTCCAATCACTTTTCTTTTTTGGGGAGTGACATTCTATTCTAACCCAAAAAGAAAAGAAGCATAACGTGATTGGTTTTTAAGTTTCATATTCATCAAAATCAACTTTTGAAATGGGCTGTTGATTTCACTCTAAAGTTTTAATTTAGTAAAAGGGGAGAAAATTAAATCAAAAGCAATGCAGAGATCTAGCTTGAAGTTCACGATTTCTCAGTTATGCTTTGACACAGGGCTCTGCTGTCCGAATGGGTCAGTAGGCCCTGCTAGCCGTATCTGGAATCGTCCGTCTCAGTAATTAACGGTCTAGATTTAAAATAAAACTCTTCCCCGAAAATGTTTTATTTTAAATCTGAACCATTCAAAACACTTTTGGACGGTCTGAATTAGGGTTGGCAGAGCCTACTGATCCATTTTGAGACAGCCGAGACCCGCGTTCGCTGTTTGGTCATCTTCCAAACAAGATAGAGTTCGATCTTACAATGAAAGTGATTTTTGTCAACAGTTTGGGAAATAATTAATGGATAAAAGAAATGGGTTTGCTTTTACAAACACAGATGCTTTATATTTAGGAATATCGTGGCTAGCTAGGGACATATGCTAATATGCTTTTGTTTTCACCTTTGTCGACATTAATTGTTCTAACTTCTAAGGTGTATCAGTTTTTAACTTAAGGCTGAAAGAAAGGATCACAGAATATAATTCTTTTCTCAACTGTCTTAACAAAGAAGCAATTGAGAAGATTAAAATTAAAAAAAATTCTGTCGCATTTGTTGTAGTAACATTTTGCATGCAGATACAAAACAACCCGGCTACGCGTAGGTACACGCACATGTACGTACGCGCACGAACGCATCTCGACCGTCCATTTCTGAAATCGATAGTGTTGATTTTAAAAAGACTATTACATGGAAGAGTCTTTTTAAAATCAGGACCGTCGAAAACACACACGGACGGTCGAGATGCACCGTCTGTGCATATTGCGTGCACATCGAACTTTTGGATACAAAGTGCTCATGTAATGTCAACAAATCTCCTACAATTGAGAGCATGCATGTACTTTAGATATCACATCTAATATTACAATCACTATAAAATCATTGTTCAAATCATCACAGTTTTGTTGACAAAGTGAAATTAAAAACACAGCTCACTTTTCTTTATCAAAACTATTGAACTTTTTATTTTATTAAGTGTGGTCTCTTTATTTCTTGTAGTGATTTTAGTAAATCACGTGGTGCAACCAAGTGTGATAAAAATTAGTCGTCTCTATTAATTACATTTTGTATATAAGCATGGTAAAAAGAATACAACAAAACAATAAATACGATCACGGTTTTAAAAAAAACGAGATCTTAAAGTAGGTTTCAAAATAGGAGACTTGTAATTACACCCCGATAGATCACAGTTTTGAAATTGTGTTTTCTTTTTCTTGCTGTGATGCCGTCTATTCCGTGCTCCTTTAAGATATGTAATTCTTTTTTCAGTGATTAACAAAATTTTCTTTGCCGATAAAAAAAAAAAAAAGATCACAGTTTTAAAACCGTGATAAAAAAAAAATCACATAGGAACCGTGATCTATGTATTGTTTTAATAGTTACAGTCATATAAACCTTGTTCATTTTGAGTTTTCAGACCATTTTTTTCAATTATTATTCAATCATTACTCATGTTTCTTTTCAATCATTACATTTATTTTCAATTATTATTCTCATTTCTTTCTCTATCTTTCTCTAATTATTATCCATATTTTGAATTATTACCACTCATTTTTCAAGAAATAGACTCAGAAAATGAAGTCGGAATTTTAACAGGCTGGGCTGGAGCAGGACCAGTGTGGAAGGGGTTTGGAGCCTAGAAAAAAGAGTGCATGTGGTCACCACAGGAGGAGACACGTGAGAAGGGGGAATTTATACTTTGCTTGTAGAGGTAAGCTAGTGGGGTCCACGTTGTTCCACTATCAAAGATTGAGAAGAGGAGTAGGGTCCACACAAGTGGAGTGATCTTTCGGTTTTGGTCATTTATTTATTTTCGCCAATTGGTTTGGAGTCGGGACTTAGGGACATAGTTAGGATTTTTGTGTGGTAATACCGGGCTACATATATAGAGTGATGTGGTTAAATAATGGAAATTGTTATTGACACTTCATTTTTTTCTATTGATATTTCCTTTTTTTGTCTATATTCATAAAGTGTAAGAGTAATTTTACCTGATAAAGATAAAAAAGATAGTGCCAATAGAAAAAAATGGCATGTCAATATCAATTTTCTAAATAATTTAATGATATCTATATTTTTCAATGTAATAGTAGTTTTTTTTTTTAAATTATAGCGGGGCCGACAGCCCCTATTAGCCACCCCTTGACTCCATCCATTGGGCTAACTTATGCGAATTTGGAGTAATTCTCTTTAAATGCATGTTGGGGGTAAGAGATTCACAAAAAATTATACTCCTACTTTTTTATGATTTGATCAAAGGATTGAACTGTAGTTAATAGTATGAAGAGTAAACCCACCGAGCAACAAGAGTAACTCAAGTAACTCTCTATATTTGGTTATCGTTTTTTTTTTTTGTGTCCTTCTATTCAGTGGCGGAGGGAAATGGGGACCAGTGTGGGCACGGGCCCACACTGGATTTTTGAAGTGTTCTTTTTTTTTTTTTTTTAAGTTCAAGTAATATTTGGTAAGCTCACATGAATGGAAATAGTTGTATGATTCTCGGACACTATTACATAGTGTCTTAACACATTTCTCCATTCATATTAATCTGAGATTCAATTCTAAATATATGATTTTCAACTAAATACTCCTATGTGATGAATAAGGATGTTAGGGCACCACGTTAATAGTGCTCCACAACCACTAAATAATTATAACTACTTATGACTAAGCCTTCATTCACTCAATTTTAACCTTATAAATATCACGTGTTTGCGTAATTATAATTACTATCTCGTCTCAAAATGTAAGTGAATTCGGGCTCTTTTCACCTTTTCCCTTCTTTTTCTCTTACGTACTCTTCTTAAATTTACTATCAACAACTTGTAAAAGAAAATTTACTTATTTTACACGTGAAAATGATTATGGAAATTACAAATTCGTTTGAAAAATATGATTATTATTATTTTTTCTTCGTAGCTACTTTAAGATAATGTGGAAATAAAATAAAACACTTTTTTTAAACAAATATCTTGAAGAAATTGTACATGCAAAAATTAATCATGTGTTTTAGATTCTTAAAAAGAAATAGATAATTGTGTGTTTTTTTTTTTTTAAAAAAAAGCATGTGCTAGATTTTTGTGCCCACACCGATCAAAATTTCTTGCTACATCGCTGCTTCTATTATCAGCCTATTGAATTGACAATAAGCAAAAAAAAAAAGATTAAAAAAATACTTATTTTAGTGTACTTTTTACATATTTTTAAACACCTTCTCAATTTTTTTATTCATTTTGAATGTAATTTTTAATGTTTAACGATAATTTATTGGATTGATTTTACGTTTTTTTTTTTTTTGGTCATTTTCTCGGTGATATTCCTCTCTATCTTTATCCCAAACACCCAAATATTCTCACCCTGTCACGTCAGACATAGACAGAGAAGATTTCCCCTGAATTCGACGCCGTGATTTCTGACGTTAGATGATCCAAAAGGATCCAGCTCCCCTCCATTGGAGGAAAATACTGAGATGTAGAGCTACGGTTTTTTTTAGCTCTTTCGAACCGGTCCTAATAATCAAAACCGTTCATTTTGTATAGCTCTTTGAGATGTTGTAGTAGGGAAAAAGATACACAGATTGGATGGCAAGAAGTATTGATTTCACACTATATTTGTCTTAGAAAAATGATTGATGCTTTGAATCAAAACTAATTATGTCATGGGAAATGTTAAAAGCAACCCATTGGGTGGACCCATAACTCTTGCGTGGAAAGGTTAAACTCTTACACGGGAGAATTTAACTCTTGCCCGGAAGAGTTCTTGTTGGCCACCCAATGAGTTATTTCTAGCATTTTCCTTATGTCATGGTTAAAGTACTTCTTGGTAATTTTTACAAAATGACCCGATCCCGACAAGTGAAGTGAATCCAAAAAGAGGCCGAGAAAATCGGGATGGGGTGCTTGTAGTGAGCAGACTCACTACACGAGTGCAGTGAGCAATCACAGCCGTCGATTCGGTGATCAACGGTCCAGATTAAATGAAATTATCCTATATGTAAATTGGCATGGACTAAATATATTTAATCCAGATCGTTGATTGCCGAACCAACGGCCGTAATTACTCACTACACCCGTATAATGAGCAAACTCACGACAGACCCCCGATTCAGAGAAAATCAAAACTTGACCGGCCTTGTTTTTTCCTCCTAGTAGAGATCAGGATATCTTCTGTTAAGAAATATTGTCCCACATTGCTTAGGAGAGGAATGAGTGATCACTTAATATATGTTGGGACCTCTCCACTCATTGCCAATTGATTTTGAGTTGGATGTTTCCACATGGTATCAGAGCAGGGCCCATTCCACTCCACATTAAAAAAAAATAATCACAATCACACCCCATGACAGACCAGCAAAAAGGCTGCACGATGATAGGACCCAAAAGTGGCCACACGTGACAGACCTCAAATGCGGCTGCACGTGAGGGGGGATGTTAAGAAATATTGTCTCACATTGCTTAGGAGAGGAATGGGTGATCACTTAATATATGTTGGGACCTCTCCACTCATTGTCAATTGATTTTGAGTTCTTCTTCCAATAATCCAAAAAAAACCCCACAATGGCCAGCATCATCAACGACCCACTTTTGTCCCCACTGAACACTACTACCTGATTGTGAATCGTGATTGGATCACAGCCGTTGATGATAGGCTACAAAAGTAAAAGTCACGATGCTAGTGCAGTAGTGTAGCTAGTAAAGCTGAGGTAAGTGTAAGATTTGAGACAGTAGACAGACACTGTGGTGGCCCACTTAAAATTGCCACCGACGGTTAGCATGCAGAGAGAGGGGCTAGCTCCCACCACCACTGCCTTTTTCTTCCTTCTTATTCACAACTCTCCTCCCCCCACCCCAAATCCAAAACCCATACAACAAACCCATCTCTCTCTCTCTCTCCTCTCTCTCTCTCTCTCTCTAGATTGAAGAAGTAAAATTCAGAGTCATTATTAGAGGAGCCTGAGAAGTTTAAATTTACTATTGATATATAATTTTGCTTAATTGATTTCATCAAGTTGAATGATGGCCGCTCTAACTTCTCTCCAAGTTTGCATGGATTCAGATTGGCTTCAGGTATGCTTCCATTATTCTCCAATTGGCTTTGATCACTTTATCCTTCCTGCATCTTATGCTTGCATTATTTGGTTGTCTTGAGCACCATCACGTGGTGTCCCAACACCCCCTCTCCACCACGCATTCTGTTAGTAAGAAACGCGTGATGGAGATAGAAAGTGTTTGGGCACTACGTGGTGGTGTCCAAGACCACTAGAAAATTACTCGTATAATTAAGTTAGCTGGGCACATTCCAAACATTCTTTAAAAAAAAATCTGACACATTAATATTCGAAACAAATATCGACCAGGGCGCGATTCACGAGGACTCGCCAGGAATGGATTCTTCTTCACCATCTGGGGAAATGCTGACATGCTCAAGACCCTTAATGGAAAGGCGGCTAAGGCCTCCACACGACCAAGCACTCAAATGCCCAAGGTGTGAATCAACCCACACCAAATTCTGCTACTACAACAACTACAGCCTCACCCAACCCCGCTACTTCTGCAAGACCTGCCGGAGGTACTGGACCAAAGGCGGCACCCTGAGGAACATCCCGGTCGGAGGTGGGTGTCGAAAGAACAAGAAAGTCTCTTCCAAGAAACCCAACGAAAATCACCAGCCCAACGGTGGTGTTTACGGCCACTTAACCACCCCTCCCGGGTCATCATCGTCGAGCAGTCCGACTGATCTTCAGCTGGCCTTCCCCGATTTTCAAATGTCTCATTTGATGGGGAACCATGGCGTGGCATTTGGAAACCCTAGTTTTATGGAGACCAAGTACAATGCCATGCTTGAAAACCCTAACCCTAGTAGGGCTATTGATTTCATGGAGAATAATAATAATAATAATTCAAGAAACCATGAGTTTATGGGGAATGTGGAATTGGGTATGGTTGGTGGTGGGGTTGGTGATCAAATGGGCCATGGTTTGGCACCAAATTACTTTCATGCCCTTTGCTCTCCATTTGGCAGTATGTCTGTTGACCATGGGAATAGTAGTGGTGGACCTTTCATGCTTCCATATCATGAAGGAAATGATCATCAGGATCAGAATAATATTACTGTAGATGTGAAGCCAAACACCAAGCTTTTGTCCCTTGGGTGGCATGATCAAGGTTGTTCTGATGCTGGGAATAATGATCAACACTCTTTTGGGTACCTCAATGGGCTTGGATCATGGTCGGGTTTGATGAACGGATACGGACCATCCACGACAAACCCGTTAGTCTAATCTAGTGGAATCATCACCTCTACATACGCGATCAACGGTTCAGATCTCCGCATTCCGATGTGATAATCCAAATTAAAAGTTCTAATAGACTAAGTGCATGCCTTTGTTCTTTTTCATATTTTGTTTCTTTAATTGACTTTAACTATTAGGAGTGTGAATGAGAGAGGGTGTGAGATTCAAAAGATGACAGCCTAGTGACATATAGTTGGTGTCTCCATCTTGTTATTTTTATAGTGGTATGGTTGAATATCGTATGCTCGTTTTGTTGTCTTATTTGGTGTCTTTGGTGGAAGACATTCAAAATTATGGGATTTTTGTCGATATATTGAGGAAGATGTAGTCGTTATATATTTTTCTTAAGGTGTTAGAATTTTTATATTTGTTTTGTTTGTCTAAGCAATTAAATTATTAGCTAGGTATTTCTTGCTTATTCTGTCGCATCGTCACATGGTGCGCTCCCAGCGGGCGGCGGCAATGTGATTATTCTCATCTTGACTCCCATCACGCGTACTAAAAGTGTGTCATCTCATGTCGTTTCCGTTAAATTCATCGCTAGGTTATTTATCTCAGATATTGCATGGACAAGGTCACATTACACTTAAGAATTATTGAATAATTAGGCTGAATTTCCACTATGGTATTTTCGATATTTTTTCATAAGTCATTCTACTCGCAAACATCATAAAAATAGTAAGTACCATTTAGAGAAAACATCCTCCAATTTTGACTATTGTGGAAAAATGGTATTTTTAATGAAAATTCAGGGTCTGTTTGAACTTGTGGAAAGAAATGGAAAGTGAGAGAAAATAAAATGAGAGGAAAGTGAGAGAAAAGTGGGAGGAAAATTTCACTATTAACAGTACTTATATTTTTTATTTTCTCTCTTCTTTCTCTCCAAACCAAACAAGAGGAGGAAAAAATTTTAATTTTCCTTTCTTTTCCCTCACTTTCCTCAAGTACCAAATACACCCTCAGCCTTACGGATTGTGTACTACCTAGCTAGCACATCTTTATATGCATGACAGATATGATGATACGTACTGAGGCATGTCGTGTTAATTTGGTGAGTGAGTAGCTAGTTAATATCATACTCAGTAAGTGGTAAGGAAAATTTCTATGGTGCCCCATAGTTATTGGGGCACCGGTGCCTCCGTAAATTAATATTGGCCGTTAAATTAGAAAATGGGTAAATCTCAATCATTAGATGAAAACCACCACAAGAAGGATGGTCTTGCTCTTTTTTCGCACAATTATACTTACTATGAACACAAGCTTTACTTACCATAAACACCGACTTTACTTATCACAATTTATGGCCTATACGTGTGGTCTGTTTTTTAAGTAAGTGCGATTTATTTTTATAGTTTGTAAACTTAGTATTCGTAAAACTGGGACACCATGCTCCACTTTGAGTAGCTAGTTAATATCATACTCCGTAAGTGGTAAATGGTCACTGACAAAGCATCCCCCTACATTTCGGGGGGTGTTGTGTTGAGTTCAGACAAGAAAGAAGGAAATTAAAGCAGGGGAAAAGCAAAATTCTCTAGAATATTGTGTCATTGCATGTGATTTGCAAGTACTTTGGTAGCTTCTGTGAGGGGATTTTGCTAAGCGAAAAAGAAAAGGCTGGGGGAGTCAATTTCCTGCATTGTTTCACTTTTTATCGGATGTCGAAGAATTTCTATTGGAGTGTTTGATGCATGTGACCTAATTACGCTTTTTACTGTAATTTTTTTCACAGTTTTTGTTGTAATTGTCTAGAAGAGTAAATTCTGATAACATAGAATTATCTGTACAAAAAATTTAATTACCTTTGTTAAGGAACCTCGTGTTTAAAGCTGGTTGACCCATCTTAATTACAAGAACAAATACATACGGTACGGGCGGATTCAGCTAAGACACAGGAGGCAGGCCTGGCCCTGAGATTTATGAGGCCCTAGTCAAGTTTGGAAAATGGGACCTCTCAATTTTTCTATATAAATTATTTTTTCGAGATGAGAAACTAAATGGTCTTGTGATATAATGGCATATTGCTTGCAATGGTGTGGGAACCAAAGGTTGCAAGTTCCAACTAAATGGTCTTGTTTTGAAACAAATTTTTGTACAACCTCAAAAATTGTTCGCGTAAAAATATAGGAGGAGGGGATCGAACACATGACCTCCCATATAGATGACAAAATTCTTTCCACTACACCACATATAGTTATTTATTACATACTTGGCATACTTAAAATATATCCCTCTATTTTGGGCCCTAAAAATAGCCCATTTTCTGTGTGCCCCAGACCTGGGCCTGCCCAGCCTGCCCATAGGGCCGGCCCTGACAGGAGGAGGATGACGTGATCCCCTAAATCTTTTGTAGAAAAACATAAAACAAAACAAAGGTGAGGAGGTCTTGGTTGTAGAGGCTGAGAAGTTGGACGGGTTTAGAATAGGGCTGAACAAAAAAAATAAAAAATCGGACCGAACCAGTTTTATTTTTTGATTTTTTTACTTGGCCGGTTCGGTTCAGTTCTGAGATCTTCTAAAATTTTGAAATCGGTTCGGTTCCCGATTTTCGGAATTTCAAACCCAGTTCGAACCGAATCGGATTCATTTTATCTATATTACATTACACAACGGTTTTGTAAAATGTCTCTTTAACTGTCCTCTGTGGTGGATTAGAGGGCTGAGATTGAATTTTAAGTTTGTGCTTCAATTAATCCTAGGGTTCTCATCTCTCCCAATTCAAAATTCAAGCCCCATATAGACAAGATTTCTATTCTACGGCTAGGATCGGTACGAAGTCAATTTAAAGGATGATATCATTCCCCAAAAAATCTAAGGGATTCTATTCCCAAAAATTGAGATGCCTTCCATTCCTCTCTCTCACTCTTCTGTTTGATCCTCTCTTTCTCTCCTCTATACTCTCTCTCGCAGCTCACAAAAAAAGGTTTCATCCGAAGAGCCAACAACTATGGGAGGTGGTTGTAAGTAATATAATCCTTGTGTTTTTTTTATTCTTCCATACACATTAATTTTCTCACCCTCTCAATCTATATTTTCGATAAAGGGTGTTTGTTTCCTCTCTTTTTTTCGGTGAAGGTGAAGTGTACATGTTGCTGTTTTTGGTGAAGCGTCTCAATTTTCGGTATGGTGGCCCTCAAAAATCAGTGGAGGAGTCACAAAGTAAGATTTCCTCTTTTCTTTTTTGTTGTTTCATTGATTTCTGAACCAAATTTTGTGAACCCTTATTTTATGCACACCTTATTTCTAGAACCCTAATCGTCTTCTGTCCATTGTCTAACGAATCCCATTATGATTAACCCCCAAATATCTTCATCCGTAATTCCAGTAAAAATATTTGATGTATACTTTTTAGGGTAGTTCATGCACAATATTTTTTTCGGATATGTGTATCCAATATGTACGCATTTTGATTGATTCCGACTATGTTTGTCAGGTAAAAGATGCGAAATATGTTCAGATGTGCCTTTAGGCACGGACAAGACGCTAAATATGTTTCGTTGTCTCTCCATTGCATCTTCAAGGCAACCCATACGAATTGGTGATAATGAAGTGGGGTTCGCAGATTGTCCTGAATCCATTCATTTGTTCTCTGCTCTCTTCGTAACCGTTGTCCTACGTTGAGCATAGAGACTCTTTTTAGAAGAAACCCACGGTCTTGCTTTTTTTCTTAAGTTATCATGGCACTCATTTAGTCTGGTGTATAAGCATGTTGATTATTTTTCATTTTACTTTTGATATGCCACTGCAGAGTTTTTTTTCATAATGTTTTTAATTTTGATTGAAATTATGTACATGGACCCATACTGTATGGATTTTTGGTGTACTATAACTGTATTAGTCAGGTGGAACAAGATGGCTGCTTTGATTTTGATTTCAAATTATGTTTGAACGTGCCTTCAGGCAAAGGTATTCGTGCATTTGTAAAGATGGTTAAATAAATATGTATGTTCAACAGTAAAGAAAGATAAATCCAATTAAATTGAGTTCAGAACGTGTTGCATCGTGTCTTTAGGCACGGGCAATCCCTAGTATATATACCATTCTTACTGTAAAAGGAGAAGGGGCTGGGAATCGAACCCAACCCTCACGCACAAAGACCACTTCACTTACCAACTTAACTGGCCGTGCTATTGCAAATAGAGTCGTAAATAATTTTACTTATTATAATTACTGGTACCCTTATGGCCTCGTTTGGATGGTGCCAAAAACAGGGGTGAAAAATTATACCAGGTAAAAGAGGTGGGCCCCATCGATTTGGCAGGGTTTGGCTTCGTATACCCAAAAATTATCCGGCTTTAGAGGGTTGGGATTTTGACGATTCTAGCCCTTCTTATCCCCCTTTAGCAACCCTCAGACGTCCATCTCTGTAGCTGTTGGTGAGATCGACTAGAGGAGGGTTTGTGTGTGCGATTTCGTGGGGATTTCGTTCCGATCTCGTTTCAGCACTCAGGTAACTGGTATTTTCGAATGGGGTTTAACAAATTTCATTGTTTTTTATCTATTTATGGGTTCAGTCGATCTAGGGTTAGGGTTTTTGTTGATGTTGGGTTCTGTGGATCTGGTTTACAATGTGGTTTTTGATCTATTTCGTTGTTTTTGATCTATTTATGGGTTTAGCCCTCTTTATCCCCCTTGGGTTTCTGTTGATGTAGTGATGGCATAATTTTTTATGTATGGTTTTGTGTTGTTCATATATTTGAATTTTTAGGGGTTTCATACTAATACTTGTTTAGATTTACAATTTTTAGGGGTTTTCTTACTGATTTTTTTGATTTACAATAGTCTTTGAAGTAGGGTTTGTGGTCTGCATTTATTTCGACTTTGGGTTTGTGTTTTGGTGCTTTAAAACAGCCCATAAAACCACTGTTATATAACCCTTATAAAATTTGAAAACCAAATACAATGGTAATTGTGTTTGTGGTTTAATTTAGCCATTAAAAAATGCTTCTTGGATTGAACTAGTTTTTACTTGAAGAAAATGAAAAAAAACCCTCATTATTGTCTAATTAATTGTGTAGACCATTGAAGAAGGGAAAACCCTTATAACCTAATAACTTGTTACAGAAATTGACATCAAGAAAACCCTAAAAAAATTGGGTTGTGTGTGATGTCTTACTCATGAAATTCTTTTTAGCTTTTTTAGGATGGCAAGACTAAACAGAAAACAATTAAGGAGAAGAGAATAGCGAGACGCAGTCGTTGCAATAACCACCTTCATCCATGCTGTAATGGGTGTGTTTCGCCTATACTTATTCCTCTTTTCCACGACACATTATCCCCGCCCCGAGTGTGCCCAGAATCCAGACTTGTACCAGACCCAAGTAAATGCCATCAATAGGCTCGTAAATGGTAATGAGGTTGAAGGCCACGAGCAGTTGAGGGTAAATGGGTGTAGATTTTTTAGGTTGTGTTGTTTAGTGCGAAGTGCTGGGTTAGGGGACTCGCGGTTCGCATGTCTTGAGGAGAGGGTAGCTATTTTCTTGTGGATCCTCGCGCACCATACAAAGCAAAGGCGTACCAAACATCAGTTTTGGAGATTGAATTAAACGATAAGCAGGCATTTCCATGCCGTACTTCAAGCTGTGTTGCGCCTTCATAAAATGCTCCTTGTACGGCCCGATCCTATACCTGCAGACTACCATGACAGTAGTTGGAGTTGGTTTCAGGTAAAGTTGGTTTAAAATTATTTCTAGTGATTCCATTTTGTGAACTCAACTCCACCCTATGTACTTACCTGCAATAACCTACTCTCAAATTGTCGTAGAATTTTCTTGGTGCTTTGGATGGGACCTATGTGCCAGTTAACCCCCCGACAACTAACAAGCCATGGTATAGGTCGAGGAAGGGCGAGCTTGCCACAAATGTATTAGGTGTTTGCACTCAAGACCTACAATTTGTGTTTGTCTTGTCTGGTTGGGAAGGGTCGGCCACTGACTCTAGAATCCTCAGAGACGCTATCGCAAGACCCAATGGTTGAAGTCCCCCGTGGTATGTTCCAATTTCCTAAGTTCATGTTTCCTTTGAATCCAATACATTTATCAACTGTCCCATATTTAGTGGTTCAATGTCGTATCTTCCCTTCGTTACAGGACATTACTACCTTGTCGATGTCGGATACACAAATGTGGAGGGATTCCTAGCGTTGTACTGTGGCCAACGATATCACCTTAACATTTGGAGGCAAGGTCACATGCCTGCTAGCAAAAAGGAGTACTTCAACATGAAGCACTCCGCTGCTAGGAATGTCATTGAGAGAAGCTTCGGTGTCTTGAAAATGCGATTTGCAATATTGAGGTCTCCCTCGTATTACCCCATTCGGGCTCAAACCCGTATCGTGACAGCATGTTGCCTTCTACATAACCTCATTAAAAGAGAGACGCCCAATGATCCCGTTGAGTTGAAGTACACGCGTTGGGAACAAGACAACCTCCACAATGTCAAGGTAGATGATGATCGCATTACTACCATAGACACTTCCAATGAATGGACAACCGAGAGGGATGCGTTGGCTACTACCATGTACAACCATTGGCTAGCAAATGATGGGGGACAAGAGGTTCACCCACCATGATTGAGGGTTGTTTTTTCAAGTATTTGTATTATGAACTTGTTGTTAAGTATTTGTATTAAGTCTTTCAAGAACTTGTAATGTATGCATTCTAATTTCTATGGTATTTCAATTTGAACTACTTGTAATGTAAAAGATTGTAATTATAAGATTTATTAGGTTTCGTACTTAATAGTTGATTGTGTAATTTTACATTTGTTGGGTAACTTAAATGCATTTGTAGCTATGGATACCCAACAAGGCACCCAAGAAAGCAATGTGTCTACGAAAAAGACAACAAGAACCCGTAGGGTGTGGAGGAAAGTTGTAAAGACCCGTAAAATTATATTATTTTTCCGGAAATAGCATTGGGGTAATGTGAGGAATTTTGGGAAATGATAAAATTGGTTAAGTGATAAGAGGATTTATGTGATGTGTAGTGTTGGGGTGGAATTGGTTTACACAAGCCACATTTGGACTTTTGGTGTAATTTGACTCAGGGGTGTGTAGTGTAATTCACCCTATTGGTGAACAAATATCAGGGGAAAAGAGTGAGAAGTCATAACCCATTCTCCCCTCTCTCCTTCTTGGCCGGCTCCATCTCTCTCTTCTCCCCCATAACTTCTCCAAATCAATCTCATCACAAACCAAGGTAAATCTCAAGTTCCAAACTTAACTCCTTCACAAAAGCTTCACAAAATCTCGAGATCTACGCGTGAGTATCCTTATTTCACTCCGGGGTTGAGAAAATTTTACTTGGATTTTGGAGTTTTGCTCAAAACTCATACAAGTAGGGGTTTCTTCTCTTTCTCCATATGTTTGTGTTATGAGAAATCTGTCACAGAAAATGTATGATTTCACACCCTATATCCACGAATTTTTAGAAAAGGTTAAACCCCTCCAAATTTTACGAACTTTTTATGGGATGTTCCTCTATGAGTTGTTTGGGTTGTGTAAAAATTTCAGATCGAAACTCCTTGAAACGAAGTCTAGAAAAATTACGCACCGAGCTATACTCTGTTTCTCTATCTTGCTGAATTTGCGATTTTGGCCTTTGAGTTTTAATGTGTTAGACCTAGTAAATCGTCTCCTTATTTTCTGACATTTTTATATGATGTTCATATATGAGTATACCAGATTGTGTCCAAAAATTGGAGCAAAATATGAAGAGATTATTTTTAAACAATTCTCAAACTAAACTGCGTTCTGGAAATCTGAAAATCTGAGCAGATTGTAGGGGACTACGTATTTGGTAAATTTTGTGATAGTTAATAATATTATTGGTTATGGGTCCTCACGAATATTAAACATTGATGAGTTAGTGATATTTTAGCATTGGAATCATTGAGAAATATTGAGTATACGATTTTTGATAAATTTTTGAATGCAAGGCTGTTCTGTTGGAAATTTGTTCTTCCTGCACAGAAATTCTGAGTTTGGACATGAATTTGACT
>JAXBDA010008080.1:0-15789 GCA_036023075.1 Gaultheria prostrata | reverse complement strand
TTTGAATAAAGACAAAACGACTAAACCAAAAAACCAAGATTTAGTGGAACAAGTTGTGGATTTAAACCACAACCAAAGGCCTAAAAAACTAAAAACCCAATAAACCCTTTAGTGGAACACCCCCTTATTTAATGATAAAAACTATATCATTTGTAGCTTTTCCTGCAGTGGCCATGCCCTGTTTTTAACTATTTTTTTGGAGTCCCGTGTCCGTCTAGATTCTTCATAACTTACTGTATCTTGTGTACTATTTGATTGGGGATTGTGATTGGGGACCTAAATATATAGGTGAATATACTTCAATAAATATTTCATATATTAGTGTCCGTGTCCAACTTTTCGACATCTACAAGTTTGAAATGTTTTGTGTCCTATCTGTGCTTCATAGAGTGGGTTGATATGATAACATTGCAAATGCTTCCAGTGGTAGTATGATAGGGAATGCCATACGTCTAAATGCAGAGAAGCAGATTTGTTATGTGCATAAGCATAACACGAGATAATTTCAAAAAGAATAGTAATAATTAACTGCTGCACAATGGTCATTTGAATCTTCATTCACATGTAATGAGAGGATTTTCTTCACATAAAACCACAGGGACGCAAAATGAATCACATAACAGCACACAAAATGACACAGATGAGCATTTACCAGGCAAACCTAATACAAAAGCAGCCTAAGTATTGTTTTTCTCCTTTCACCTGATGTTGTCATGCGGTTTGGGCTCTACATCCTCCATTCCTTGAGTTACCTTATGGATGCGCTCCTACTATACATTTTCTTTCTTCTAATTAAATGTAAAAGCAGATAAATAAACAAGTAGAATGTCAATACTCTTGCCCAAGCAACGGTTTACGAGGTATCACATTCATGTACCACAAATATTAAAAAGCTTAAAGGGAACATAGAACAGGACGAAATCAATGAGCAAAGAAGATAAGCCGATACGGGCATAAAAATGACCCACTGTAAAAACATATCATAAACAAATAACACTTCTGGGGAAACAAATTAACAAAACCAAACAATAACATTTAAGCAATTCTCGGCAGCCTAATAATTCCTACAGCAAATTTAGCAAGTGACGAATATCATCCAGAATCATATTAGGTTGGTTCCAAAACTGAATCATACAATTTATAAATATGCTTCTCATAATAAACCTGATAACTTGGACTTGAGCTTTAATAATGAGAGTATCAGCATCAACAAACCCATCTAACACTTTAGATAGCTCCATAAACTTTTTCCAACCCCAATCATGCTCTTTCTTCCAGAATCGATGCAATGTATCTGCAAAATTCACTTATAGTGCATTAATACTGAACCAATTAGAACCGTAAACAGTAAACTCCACAGCATTGCCACCATGTACCCAACTAACCCGAATATTTGGATTTCTTCGGATCTTTATTCACCACTGCAATAGTGAACTGTGCAAAATGACTCCATCCTGTTTTAACCCAACAAAATAAAAGTAGATCAGCTAGAAAGCAAGAAAATGGATTATCAACGACCATTGTAGAAAGCAAGAAAATAGATGATTAACGCCTATTGCAGTTCAATAGTAACAAGCAGACCTGGAAGAAGTTTGTCGTGATTAGCCACACAGAGAAACAAAGAGAGGTGATTGCAGACATCACACCCTTGAGGATAAATTAGAATATACCTGCGACAATAAGAAGCTTATATGAGAACAGACAAAGTGTAGCAACTGCATATGATCACTATTCATCGAGAACTCTCCTACGCTAATGAAACCAAACAGAGACTTAAGTCCAAAACAACTGGGGTCGGCTAACACCTTTCCTCTGGCTCGTGAAGAAAAACACAAGTAAATTTCTCCAGCCTCCCACACTAGAGATATTTTTGTGTTTTTTTTTTTATAACCAATTAATTTACAGAAAAGGCATCAAGGATGCCCGCCATTTACAAAAGAAGGCCAAGGACAAAAAGGTCCACACCATCAATAGCCTAAAAACCAATCAAAGGAACAATCCGTGTACCCCACTATACCCCATTCTGAACTCCAAAAATATCTATATCAAGGAATAAGTCAGAGGATAGGATTGCACAACCTCAACTCGCAACTATGCAAACTAGAAACAAAAAGAATCTTTGTCTAAACATAAGCCTCTCTCCAAGACAGCCACATCAAGCAAAGTGAGGCTAAAATCCAGCACTTCAGTCTTCGTATGCCCACTATAGCCCCAAACCCTTCTTGAATCAGCTCTCCGACCACAGAGCAAGGAAAACCAAAAATAACATAAAGATAGGAAACTAGATAGAATGCTCGTAAATCTTAATAAGAATAAGTCTATACACTTGTACAAGTAATGCCTTTTCAAGTAGTAAACTTAATCTCCAATTACCACCACATCCAAAATACCTTGTCTTTAATAGAATATCCAAACGGAAACCCCATACATGTCCAACAAAAGGACCCTACCCTATTCCCATGTTAGCTGCCAAGATCTCTACATACCACTCCACCCACATTGATTTCACTATTTCGCCAAATGAAAAATGCTAACCACTGCACCAAGGGTAGTATATAATATCTACAAGGTATGCCGATATTTGAGAAAAGTGTATTGAAATCTGTGAAGTGTACAAGATTGGAATCAGTTCGACTTTCCAGTAAGTCGGTCCATTGGGAAAGAAGCCCTATTTCAAGCATATTATCTACTACGAATGTGGTAGAAGGAATTTCCGCCATCTCATAGAAAAAGAATAGAACCACGCAAAAAGTTTTCCATAATTTCATTATTGATTATGACTTGAAAGATTGATTGGTCCATGCAGATAGATGCCTTTACCTATCTCACGCAGTGGAATTCATAAAGCTCAACATACCATTTAAACTTGATTAAAACTTGTTTGAGATCGACCTATCTCTAAACAAGCTAAGCTTACACATGTTTCAAAGCTCGTTAAGTTTTCAAACCAAGCGTGAACAAAAAACTAGCTCGTTTATCCATTACCAAAAAAAAAAGGTCAACCAAAAAATAAATAAGTCCAACCATGATACTCACTATTCATTTTATGTGTTGAAAAGAGAATCTTTATTGGAATCTTTCAAATAAAAAATTTATTTTTAACAAAAAGTGATAAATTGAGGCCTAATTAGTTTTAGAGAGATGCAATGTGTGTGGCATTTGGGATTTGTGAGAATTGCCATCCTATAGAAAAGCTTATTTTTGTTCATAATCCACTCAAATTACTAACAAAAGTCACGTTCGAATATGGGTAATTCACTAGGAACCCCCATAGGTCGGATTCGACTCCCAATCATGACTGGGAAGTCTCCTAGCAAAGTAGTCTTGCAAAGAAAGTTGAAATATAGGAGTGATTCAACAGATAAAGATATCTCTAAAAGTATGTTCCGTGTAGATTCGCAAAATTGAACAAATAAACTTAATTGTTTATATTTATGCTCTGAATTTGTCTCAAATCTAAACAGAAGAACCTATCTGTTCATATATTCAATGTAAAACATACTAACTGAGAAATATATGGTATGTGTTTTACATTGAATATATATGACCAGAAAAGTTCATATGTTGAAATTTAAGACTAATTCAGAGCATAAATAAAAACAGATAATTTTATTTGTTCGTTTTTGCGAACCTACACAGAACGTATTTTCAAAGATAACTTTATGATTTGTTGATTCACTCTATATATTTCAACTTTCTTCGCAAGACTACCTTGTTACGATACTTCATGGACACGATCGGGAGTTGAACTCGAAGCCTATGGGGTGTCCTAGTGAACTACCCTTATTCGAACGTGACCTTTATTAAGTAATTTAAGTGAATAATTAACAAAAATAAGCTTTTCTATAGGATGGCATTCTACCTGATCCGATTGTACCTCCCATTCTCTGCCCCAATCTGGAGTTGAACCCGAGCCTATGGGGCTTCCTAGTGAACTACCCTTATTTGTTCCCTGCCCCAAATGGATTGAAGATTCGAGAATTTTCAATCATTGGGCCCCTGTTAGCACCATTTTCAATGTTGGGCCCAAGGGAACAAATAAGGTAAGGAAAAAACTAACCGGAGTCTATGAATAGCACTACTACGCCTTCAACTTCAAATCTAGTCCACAATATGACATTACAAATGGACTAGTTTTTGGTTGAATCCTGTACTCGTGATTCTTGTATTTGTTATTTGATTTATTGTTCAGCCGGAGATGCCTTTGTATGGTCTAGCGAGCTACTTAGCTACTTGTATTGATTTGCCACGGTGTGGTTAGATACAATGCATGCATCTGAACCCTATCTGCGAGCTCTTTCTTATTTTTCTCTCCGGTAGATGATTTTGGAGTAGACCGTTAAAGTTGATTAGCTTTTACACTTTCCCGCCTGTTGGCAAATGGAAGAAAGCCCGACAAAGACCTATGCTACAGCAAAAAAGAGAGTACATTAAGGTTACGAAGTCACTTAGCCAGCTACAAAGAGAAATGTGTCGGTACGAAGTCACGTCAGCTATGGATATAGACTAGGCTATAAGGAACGGAGTCTTAAACTATGGACCAAAGAAGTCAAGGAACAAAGCAGCTTTTCTAATAGCCCCGTTGAATAGGAGGGCGAAGGCTTTTTGAAAAAGTCTTTTTTGTCTTGTAAATGCAGTTTTTTGTTTTTTAGAAAGAGGGGGCTTCAAGTTCTTATGAAAAACCGTGCAAGACAGCTCACATACAGTTTGGGAGCCGAGCCCCAACACAGCGGCTTAGGTCAACACTTATATAATAGGCAGTCATCAATTGGAAGAACTAGAAGATTCCACCTCAGGAAAGTGCCTGCACCTAATGGTTTAAGCCGCTGTTCCCATTTCCTCGCTGATCCATCATGCTAAGCGTACGACGTTAGAGTAAGTGCGCTTTACGCATATAATAGAAAGTAAAGGCTCTACACTCCGCTCCTTCAACTGATTGTTCGCATCGAATCTCAGGTTCTCTATTGCACTCCCTAAATAAAGTTTTTTTCACCTTCCCCTCACGGTCGTACAAGAACTTCAAACCATAGCAGGTTCAAGCTACCCAAGAGGCACAGACATGCTCACGTCATGTGTGCATCGACAGAATCCACAAGAAGGAAACATACCGATACTATAACTGCACAGGCACAGTGCACAGCCTTTCTAAGAAAACATGCCACCATGAATGGTGCAACCAAAGAATATAACACTGCATTTCCAGAATCGGTCCCCAATAATGAGGAACCATCATAAAAGCAACAAACAATCATAGTAAAAATACTCATATCAGGAACAGAAAAAAAAAACCTAACATAGGTTCTACATACCACTTGTAGCCGCCAACCTCAAATGCATTACTACGAAGTTCTCTTTTGTTAATCTGTGAAAATTTGTCTATCTTCCATGTATATTTCCCATATAACTCGCAAGGTTTTGGTCCTGCAAAGTCATAAAATAGCTAAGACTGAAGTTAACCGCATAATAAATAATAATTTGACAAACCAGGTAACACAGATTGGTTGATAATAATAGGAAAAGCTGAAAATATCCTCATCATCCACCTAATACTAAGTCCAACTTGTATCGACAATCACCCGCCATCCACCGGCAACAACCACCGTCCCCTGCAGCCCTAAACCTTCCGCTTGTCCACCACCATGCCCACCACAATTAATCGGTTCCTCAGCGTACATAACTGAAATGATAGTGGAACCATTGGGTTTTGTATGCAAGGGTCCTCAATTGTGTCACCACTCGCAAGCAGGGAGGAATCAAGTCATATCTCTCCATGTACATGAATAACGGAAATCAAGTAATAATACAACCAACAATAGTTGGTTAAAATTGGACACCTAAGTATGCAATACATCTTCATGGCAAAAAATGCTCACCACAAATTCTACAGTTCATTCAGAACGCTCTCACTAATCATCAATACTTTGTAGCAAGAAACCGTTTGGTATAATGAATCAAGAAACAGTTTGTTCTTTCGAGAATTAGTTGATTCAAGGTGACGGCAGGCATGGTAGTGGAGGAACGAGAGTGAGGCAGCTAATGGTGAAGGCTAGTTAGTGTAAAAAAAAAAAATTAGATTTAATGTAAAGTGGTAAATGGCTTTTTTGATGTGGTGTGAAGAAAAATTGCTAGAGAGACCTCTTTTGGGTTCAAATACGATCACCCGGGAGAACATTACATGCCCTACACCTGGACATTATGCGGCAATTGCATAAGGAGAGAGGTACTTAACTACAAAATGAATTACAATAGAGAAAACAAACCAAGAAGTACTGCACATGAGTATGATACGAGACAACTGAATATAAGATGGGTTCCTGAACTTTGTACAGTGCATGCAAAAAATTGGCTTAAGAAGCTAATAGGTAGCTCGGACTTCATCAGAAACTTCTAGAAGTTGCAGTGTCAGATATAGGTCAAGCATGACTTATTAAGTGGCATACTTTGAAAGTGAATCCAAGAATTGAAGACATCTAATAAAATACAACATGGATGCTCCCAAAAAACATGAGCCATATCTAATACCTGGGAGTACCTGGGAATATGAAATACACACCCCGATCAGTTTAACACTTTTCTTGAGAAGAAGATGAATATTCCTGCCACTTCATTAATGATTCCTCACACTTCTGAAAGATTGTCTATTTCACTTCTAAGTTCCTAACAAATACACCAGATCAGAGGGACAGGAGCTGCCCAACTTTAAAATCAACCTAAACTCTTAAGACCCGAACACCTCTTCACCAAAACAAAGAACAATGGTACCAAACAACCTGTTACATGGTAATTCCAATTCCACTTCCAACCTAAAATCTTACAGACGTAAAAAAGACCAATATTCATCATCCCAAACAAATTGGAAAACTATTAATCATCCACAATTCAGCCACCGATCAGTTTTTCCATTACAACCACCGCCTCAAAAAAATGATTTGTAATATAGGAGCTCTACACTCAAAATCAAGCCACACCTCTCCCTCATCCATTCCAACTAGAAACAACCAGTCTACTCGGTGGCGGAACCAGGATTTTGATTTGGGGGTGGGACTGTGTTGAGAGTAGAAGTCTACTTGTTTTACTCCCTCTGTCCCAAATTGCTAGACCCCTACGAAAACTCGTGCAATTTTGAGATTAATAAATATAGTACTTCTGCTCATAATTTTTCAATTTTCTTTACCATATTAAAGATCTCATCAAGTACTTTAATTTGGTGTAAAAAAAATTCAAAAAGTGATGCACAAAAGTATTTTATTTTTTGATCCAAAAATTATACGACTTGTGGTAGGGGGCGAGCAATTTGGGACGTAGGGAGTATCAAATATTTTTTTGTAAAAATATGGAGACAAAAGTTAAGTGTAATATAGATCTTCATTTCATTTTTGTTAAAAACAAATAAAGGCCTGATTCAAGCTCTCCTTAGTGATCTTTCATTGAGATATTATATTTATTTTTCTTTACGATGCGAACCATTCATTTTTAAATCACTGATTTCTCATAATTTGATTGAAAAATCATGTTGTTTGGGTACCGATAAGTGCCTAATCAATAAGTATAAATTACCACTATTTACGAAACTGGGGTTACCCGTTGCACTCCCCCCTCAAATGTAGTTCCGCTCCTGAGTCTACTCCAATGAAAATTCCACACACTTCACCAGACTATTAATCAATAATGCATGCTTAGAAGCTGCCTACTGCTAAATCACCATACTAAAATTGGAGATCACCATACATCATAATCCACAGACATATTTCTTCCACATACCACTGCTACAAATCCACTTTGAAATCATCTGCCCATCAACAACTCTAGCCACAACCCCCTGGCACTTCCAAATGCAATATCTCACCTTGACTGACAATCACCCTTTTCTCCATCCCCTTTTCGGGATGGTCACCACGTTTGATCACATATTATGCCGCGATCACCACCATACGTTTGCTAACCTACTTTGATTATATGGCTTACATTGTCAGCAATCTCTCCATCCTTGTCTTCTGCACTGTTAGAACTACTATTACAATGGAAATTAAATTTACATTCATATATTCAGTTTCAATCTTACTTACTGCTACCCTTTTTTACTACAATGCCTTTCAAAATTCCCAATGCCTAACTCCTCAATTAATCTCGTCCGCTGATAAACTATCGTTACCGAACGAGTCCCATCCTAGATGCGTCCAGTCAAGTAGTCCATAACTATGGTGAAAAGATAAGGGCTCAAAAGCTAACCCTAGCTGTAATGATACTCTTAATGAGAATTCACATATCTTCAGTTGATCTAATCGTAACCGTAAACTTGATAATAAAAAAAATGTATTCGCGGCCCATCATACATGTCCTTTGTCAATTGTGACAACAATCTACAGCTCTTTGTTACTCCCTGTCCCTCTGCCCTAACACCAACCGTATAAATGCTCCATCACAAACATCCTCTAAACATATTAAAATTTAAAACATAGGAAAATCCCACTTCATCTCACCATACGTCCAAACCAGAATGTATCAATAGTGAACTGCAGTTAGGCGTGCATGAAACATGACTATTATTATGCTTTATGCAGGCGAATAGTCCATTCTCAGATATTCTATAACATATCATCTGCATTAGTAGGCAGATCACATAATGCCACCATCACCCTAAATTTATAGACAAACAACTTGTAGAAAGTTACGTATACATAGGATCATTATGCAGACTATGTTACCCATGTAAATCCACCTAAACTCAACAATGGTCAGTGTTCTAGAAGTCCGCCTAGGAGGACCCAGCGCCTAGATTTCAGGGTCTAGGCGGGAATAAGGCATTTTTATATTAGTCGGAAATTAGTTACCGATTGATCCACTAGGCGGCAATCAATATGTAAAAGTATTTTGGGTTAAATGCGTAATAGCAAAAAGTGCAGGGTTTTAAAGCGTTATTATAAGAAAATATACGATACACAATACATATCAAACCACATATATACACATATATCTACATGATTCATAGCAAATCATATTTCTAAGTGCTACTTGTTAGTTGTTTCTTCTGTCTTAATTCATTTCTTGCTATTCTTAAGTCATTTCTTACCCAAACTTTGGGGAAGGGGGAAAATACATGTGTGTGTGTTTAAAAACCGACTAATCCCCCAGCGCAGACTAGTCAGTCTAGGTGTTGGGCGCCTCTCTCCTGCCAAACTAGCACCTAGCAATTTCTAGAACATTGCTAATGGTTGAGATCTACCACAAAAATTGAGCAGTTCACTGTCACCTTTTTTAAGCAGAGGAAAAGAATCTTGTTTGGCTTCCATCAGCACTAACACCTATAAGTTACCTGTCCCTCAGCCACTGCTTGCAATGAACCTTGGATTTCATCCCTAAATCAATATTATCTCTTATTTTGTCATTTTGTGTCAACGGCATGGAAGCAATTCCTTGGTTTGCAAACTGAGACTTCTCCAAAAACCTATCCTAGACATGGATTCAAGGAGCAAAATGCAGCATGGAAACTTTATTTGTAAGGGCGTTTTACTTTTGCTTCTCCATCTTTTTGCCGGCAATGAAGCTTTTTCAATAATTGCATGATATTAGAAACAAAAAAATGGGCATCATTCATGTCAAAATACGAGTCTTCAACAACCGCAACCTTCTGTTTGTTACAAGTAATTTGTAACAGAATCAACTGTAAAGCATCCCCATACATAATTTGTTAAAGCTAGCCATTTGAAGTCGCAACTGACTATGTTCCTGTTACCTGATTTATGATGGGAGCGCCAGCTATTACACAATCCGGCTTCTCACAACCAAGTACAGTTATCTTCTAGTCTAAACCAATGCTTAGCACCAAACTTCACACCCAGCAAGAAAAGACACTTTTAAATGCATCTTCATTTCCAGTATCAAAACACTTACCTTTAACATCATCTAAATTACTAGTGAAGTCAAAACCCAAAAAAAGTTCAAAATTTAGGGTGCACAAAGCCACAGCTATTTGATCACTCTTCCTACTATCTTTCATATCCTACAAAGAAATGGAAAGGAACATAGTGCAAATAGTTACGGGAGGGGCAAACAGCCTACCGAAATCGTCGTCGTCATCAGTGTCCCAGTAAGGGGGAGAAGTTGATGGGGTTCCGTTTTCAAGCTGCTCAGATGACCGCCATTCTGCCAATGCTTCCCCAGATTCACACAGCTGCTGCCCGCTTGAAATCCCCTCTGTAGAACTTCCAGTACCCGAATCCTCACTTGAAATCCCAGCCATTTCCCACTCCACAACTTCCAGCACACTCCTTCCAACTTCACCTGCTGGACAAAAAGCAAACTCCTTTAGGGGATAAGTAAGGGCATACTACAATCTATCCATGGGCTCATTAAAAAAGGGATACTACACTCTATCCATGGGTTCATTAAAAATGTCCCCTTTTCCAATTTCCAATCACTAATTAAGATTTATCAAAAAAATCACCAACTAAGATATTTCAAGATGTAAATTCGACCAATGTATAGTTTAATCTCTTTAACCCACATTCCAAAACCCATCAACATATCCGAAAAACAAAACTTTCAATAAAAAAACAAATTCACAACTCACAAAATCGAGTTTAACGCGATAATCACATAAAACATAACTACGATTAACAGACACGATTAACAAAACCATTTGCCGAACCAAAGTCTGCGAAAATCTCATAGATAGTAAAGACTAACAATCCATTATCGTCAACAAAGAAGACCGCGCCGTATAATTCCCACAAACAGCCAACCAAACCAAAACCCTAACAAAAACGAATTTTTAGAATTCCAATCCACAGTCAAAAATTGCATAGATTGAAGGAGGACAAAAACCTGTAAGCAACACAGAGCTGTCGTTCTGGTCGTGAGAGAGAGGAGAGGAAAACTAGAAGAGAGAGAGAGAGAGATTTGAGGTCGAAGAAGAGCAGCAGGGCAAAGGCGGAAATGAAGAGAATCTAGTACTCCTATTTTGGTATTTTACTAATTATCTTTATTCCTGTGCGTTTTTTACCAGCGAGGAAGGGATTCGGGACTCCTCCCCCACGCGTGATAAACGAGGTGAACGGGCCTATTTATTGGAGTACCTAGTTAATTGTTTCCGGTATGGGTGCTTGGGAGATTTATTTTTTGGCATTTTACATTTTGTATTTTAGCTTTTTGAACTACGCTTAGAATGTATTATTGAATTAAGGGATGATCATCCCGTTCCTCATTCCGAATGGACAAGGGATTCGGAAATTTTATCAAGTATCATATAAGATTTGGGGATGATTTTTAAAAAAAGTTAGGGACGGATAGGGGAATGGGTATGAGCCGCACCCCTCCCCGCTCAAATCCGAGTTATATAATATATACTTTAGTTAGGGTTTTATAACTTTAGGGATTGTTCTCTAATGGATTTTATGAAGATTTGATAAAATCATACCCTTGATTTTATTCATTCTGCAAAAGATTCCATAAAATCTCTCATTTTTGCCCATTTTTTAATGTAAAAATGAGAGATTTTATGAAATCTTTTGCAGAATAGATAAAATCAAAGGCATGATTTTATCAAATCTTTATAAAATTCATTGGAGAATAACCCCTTAATCCATTTTTCTTATTTCACACTTACGCAACCCCACAGCCGCACCTCATGAAGTCTTGGACCTCTCCTCAGCCTATGTACACCATTCACGACCAAAATTTGAGTAAAATAATACACTTCTCCATTCTGAGAGAGAGAGAGAGAGAAAAAAAAAAAAAACTCAACTCAACTATACTTTATCACTCACATTTTCTTTAGTCGTTCATGCTCTATTCCCAATTGTGTTGTTCCCAATTTGCCCCAATGTAGACACCCCAATTCTGATGACTTGCGCATCCTCGATGATGAATAAAAGAAAATATGTAGAATACCTTGAAATGGTCGATCGCGCCTTTTAAACTTTTTGAAAACAACAAAGAATTTTCAGAAGTAAGGAGTAAAGGACCGGACGGCTTTAATCCATGGACTGGGCGGCTTTATTTCCTTAAGAGGACCGGACGGCTTTGATATCAGGGTCGGACGGCTCTCTTTAAGAGCCGGCCGGCTGTGTCTGTTACATGTCTTGTCCGAAAATTCGGGTTCAGAGATTTGTCGCAGAAGAATATATTCGCCCGCGCCAGAGAATATCATGATGGCAAAAAATCTTTTGCGTGATCCGGTGGTTCACCTCGGACGCCTATAAAAACGGTTCCACTCCCTCACTTTCAAAGAGGTTGAGGAGAGAGACGGCGAAAAAAGGTTCGGACGATACCAGAGATTGCAAAAAAGAAATTGTGAAAAAAATTCCTCGTCCAGTTACATCCCTTTCCAGTAAGAGGTTCCATACGAAAGATATTTCAAAAACACCTGCTCAACTCCAGAAGTCCCCAAAGGCATTGAGAATCAAACCCAAGGAAAAATAAGTTTCTTTCGAGCTCGAATCGATCCAATCAAGGTATAAAATCGTATTTTCTGGACCGGGTTCTATAACCACAGTCTTTTGAGGGATTTTTCCCGAATTCGGAATAACTCCAGTAGTTATATTTGGATTCGGGAGAGTTTATTTATAGTAAAATCATCCCGAGGTATCGAAATGAGCGATTTTTCGTCATAATTGCGTGGTTCAGTCCTCTTTCGGGATACATTTCCTCTCCAAAACATTTTCCAAATATTGACACTCCCTCTTAGGAGAGTTTTTGTATAAAGATTTCATCACTTTCAAAGGGATAGAAGATATTTTGCAAAAAACGACCAGAGGGCCGGTCGGCCTTGATTCAGAACCGGACGGCTCTTGCATTAGAGCCGGACGGCTCTTCCAGAGAGCCGGGCGGCTCTCCTTTGTTTTCCCCTATTTTTTCCAGAAAACCTCCCCTGTTTTCTTATCCTCTGGTGCGGTTTACATTTTTTAAATTACACTTTTTTCCTTAATTTCCTTTTATTAACATTTAGTCCCTTCACTTTGTGTTTATGTCTATGTAATCGTGTTAATTTCAGTTATTTACTTGATTAATTGTCAAAGACTTTCAATAAAATATTTTTAAAAGAAAATCCCACAAATATTTAGTAGAGACCGGGAATATCCCCAGCGAGCGGGGTGCTTTTCCAAAAAACCTTCCCCGCCCGTAACTTGGCTTCCGGACCCAAAAAGAATCTTTTTCGCAGACCAAATCTTTTCCGAAAGGCACAAGAGTCATCAATTATTTTTAAACGGTTTCTCGGGTACCAAAAGATTTTCTAAATTAAATCCCGGGTGGCGACTCATATTTTCAAAAACATTTTCCGGACAACCGGAAGTGGCCGTCCACTCCCAAGCTTTTGAATAATTTCTTAATAGAATTTAAGTTAACGAGTTGAGTTGAGTTTCACATTTTCTCATGAAAATGGTTTTATTATTTATCAATTCGGATCCCCGATTCCCCTGCGGGGATCCCCGTTCTCCGACGTGGGATGGGGATGAAGGGTAAAAATAATTCCCCGGTGGAGATTGGGGAAAGGATGGGGATGGATTTGGGTGGGTGGATCGGGGATAAGGACAATGGTATCCACCCCCAACCCTCCCCATGGCCAACCCTAATTGAATCTAGAGAGCATTTGGAAGAAATATACATAATGCATTTTGTAGGTCTTTTTATATAAGCAAAATGAGAATGGGAAAAGTACCTCCAACCCTACTTTTGACTTCTTTTCTCTTTCATCCAAAAATGAGAATGCATTTACATAAAATGTGTTTTCACTTTTGTCTCCCAGATAACTAGATTTAGAAAAGTTAAAAATGAAAATGCAAAAAGAGGCTTCCAACCTGTGTTCTAAGAATAGTTTTTCATGCAACAAGCCAACCTCTTGAACGAGTTTTAAGCGAGCTGAAAATCAGGCGACCTTTAGTAGCTTGGATTTTTATATAATGAAACCCGAATGAGCGGAGCAACAACTTGTTCGAGCTTGATTTAAGAGCTTAAAACTTTAAAAAACTATTCAACATTGGTTTGTTTATATAATAATAGTTTTAAGAGAATGAACACAATCTCAAACACTAAGTAGTTTGAACTCGTCGTTAGTTCTATAATTTTCTCTCTGTCTTTTGTACGTTAACAAAAATAGAAAAACAAAACAAAAACAAAACAAAATAAAATAAATGCTATGCAAAAAATACATACCAGAGAATCAAGATATAGGTGTGGGTCAGTGAGTGAATGCACATGTCTTTCTTTTATTTATAGAGGATTGGGGAGGTGGCTATGCATAATTGAGTTTGTTGAACAGAATCAAGTTTTAGATCATTCTTCAAAAGTTAGTTTTTTTTTTCCGGTTTGGTTGGGCTTTTTGGTTTTTTAAGGTTGGGCTTCAAAAGAATCTGGAACCATATATTAAAAATAGGAATTTGACCCAAAACGGTTCGACTCAGTTCGGGTTCCAACATATTTTAAGGTAATTGAGGCCAAATCGAAAATTGGAATTTTTTTCTTCAAAAACCAGCTGAGACTAGGCTTAGACTAATCGAACCCTGAAATTTCCGATTGATATTTTCGATGGTTTCGACCTGGTCGGTTACAATTTCACCCTTATTATATGATAAAAAAAAATGAAGTTATGACGCAACCGAGTTAATGAAAGTTGCCGAATGGTGACAATTTTGCTACCATCACCTAAAAATACACAAGGCTAAAGCTCCTCCCCAATGATGTTAAATGAGCTTCCCATTCAGCTCCTCTTTTTTTCCGACTTATACCGAGCCCATATTGACGATTGAAAATCGTACATTATATAGATCTCGTTAAGTACTTCAATCTTGCCAACATTTGTGTGGATAGGATATCGTTCGATAACTAATCATATCGCATTAACATTGGAAAAAAATGTACTAGGCCACATTTTTTTCAACTTTTTTCAAGATAAATGCATTTGGATCAAGTTATCAACCGGTTATGACCCAGCTCCAGGCACCGACCCATTTGTGTACTGAAAAATGTGTATTTGCATGCGGAGCCCATTTTGGGTCTCACACAAATAATACAAACCGTTCGTTAAATCTCAAAATAAATTTCCTAATGTCTCTGCAAAAAATTAGTAGAATTGGATAGACGAAAGTTGTTGATTCAAATTTTAATTTTTCATTCAAAATTTAAGATCCTAAATTTTGAATGGGAAATTGAAATGTAAAATCACCCGCTTACGCATATTCAATTGAGCTAAATTTTTGAAGAGACATTCGAAAATTTATTTTTAAATTAACTGATTAATAAAATCAAGTGGGTTGATTTTATGAGATTCTTATTTTAGTAAATGAGAAACAAGAAACATAATTTTTTTCATGTTTAAATTAATTGACGGGAGTCATTTACGGTAAAAAGGAACTTAGACCCCATTCCACTAACTCAATATACCAAAAGTCGGTTTTTACGTTTTTCGAGACAGGTCATTCCCTCACAATATGTCACATAAAAAATTATAAAAAGCCAGCACATTTTCCGAACTCTCACATAAAAAAGTTAAAAAAACCAAGTTAGCGGCACACACCGGGAAGCTCCTCGTCCAATCGCTGCAGAGAGGAACCGGATCCATACAGAAACTGCACATTACAACCCGGCCCACACCTCGCAGACTACACAGTCCAATCGGACGCGCCTAAAATTCAACTTTCGAAGATACGCGGGAGGAAAGCCAAGAAGCCAAAAAAGGACTCTCATCAATCATCGCAAACGTATCTGCAAAACAACAAATCCTATTTCAGATCTGAGAATTCTTTTGCAGGTACGCATTTCTCAAACCTAACAGCGGTGACAGTGTCCCCCCCC
>JAXBDA010008079.1:0-15789 GCA_036023075.1 Gaultheria prostrata | reverse complement strand
GGCTTGATCCGAGCAGTTTTTCATAAAATTGTACATATATTGTTTTTATGAAAAACTGCTCGGATCAAGCCCTTCCCGGTATTTTTTTTTAATGATTTCTCGCGGAGACCCTTAAAAACACGTTTTAAACACATCTAACGGATCGGATCCCGACCATTTGGCCGGGAAGTGGGAGGTGCGGACCTAAGATAGGTCCGGGAGTCATGACCGGAACCGGACTCTATATATATATATATATATTCAACGAATAGTAGGATTTTTTCAAATGGTGGCCGGAGCGACAACCGCTACCAGCCTTGTTCACCATCGTTAAAGGAAATTTCTATGAGTTTTGGTTTAGACTCTGTCGTGGACGATTTTCAAGATATGAAAGAACGTCGAGTTGCAATGTGATAGAACTTAAAACTATGTTCGTTCTATATTGATGGATGTTTAGCTTTTGAAGAATACATGTACTTTTTATTTTCGTGGGCATTACGTATGGTTAATCTAAATGATACATGTACTTTTTGTTGGTATTAAATATATAATCCTTTTGAGTGTCACCCCATGTTAGAGTTCAGACTCTTTACTGGAGGCAATAGAAACCTACGGATGACTTAGCCGCGGCGACCATAAAGTTCCTACAGTTTGGGCAAAAGCATCTAAGTGGCAGTAGGGTCAATTGACCTCACTAAATTTCAAAAGGGAAAAAAATAATGAAAAGGAACACATTAATACGTATAGTTTATATAGTTAGTTACTCCCTCCGTTCCTTAAAAAAAAAAAAAAAAATAGTGTAATATATTTTGGGCCGTTTCTAAGTAAGTGTAATGCTAAAAAGTTAGAACATTTCTTATTTTGCTCTTAAAAGTAGATTTCTTTTTAAAAAGTTAGTAGGTAAAATTTAATGATCATGTCTCTACCAAGCGCAATAGCGGAAAATGAATGTAAAAAATGATGTGAAATGTGTAATGATAATACTTTATTAATAACTTGGAATTACGAAAAAAATAGTGTATTCTATTTTGGGTTGTTCCTAAATAAGTGTGATGCTAAAATGTTAGTAGGTAAAAGTTACTGTAGTACATTTTCTATTTTGCTCTTAAAAGTAGATTCATTTTTAAAAAGTTAGTGGGTAAAATATAATGATCATGTATCCATCAAGGGCAATAGTGGAAAATAAATGCTAAAAATGATGTGAAATGTGTAGCGATAATACTTTCTTAATAAGTTGGAATTATTAAACTACATACTTAAAAAAAACGGAGGAAATAACAATTTTGGCCCACACAATTGCCAAAGAGCTATCTTGAAAATTTAGGGCTTGTTTAAGAGTCTATTATTTTTTACATTTTGTATTTGGGATTGTAAATTGTAGATTTTTTTATTATAGTCAGAATAGATTATTAATATGTAGAGTGTCTGGGAGATGGGTTCAGCATAGATTTGCAACAGTGTAGTGTTTGAAAGTAATTATCAAAATATGTTATGATGAGGGGTTTTTTTTTTTTTTTACCTAAAATGCAAATGCACGTTCGGGCTAATTAACAAATTATGCTTCCATTATATGGTTTTGAGAATGAAGTATGGCAAAATGCATTTTGGAATGGAGTTCCCGAAAAAGCATAATGAAAAACTGTAAAATCCAAATGGGTACGTAATTGAGGTCCCAAACACCCCCTTAATCTTTGCTTGAGGTACTTGGTGACGCTAAGAGAGGGATTTGGGGTCTCAATAGTGCCCCAAGGCACTAAACTCTCGTAGTGCCCTCAATTGTGAGCTCTCTAAAATCTCAATTTGCTATCTGAACCGTTTATTTTCTCACGACCCTAAATCCCTAAGAGAAGTACATGTTTGTATTCTACTTGACCGTCGTCGAACGGCTACGCGGCCCCATTCTTCTAATACGAATATGAAACCAAATTCATTGGCTTATTGGTTTTAAGTCATCATATATTAATACCCACTTTGCAAACCCAACGTAGGGCGTTGCTGAAAGTGGTATCAGGAATCAACTGTAAGTCCAGACATTCCGAGTTTGAAATTTGGCAATTTTTTGGTCGGGGCCAGATTATAAGAGAGAAATTTCTTATGAATTCCCTAGTCCCGGCTAGGATGACCTGCTTTTGACCACAACGGGATAAAGATTAATTGAGATGTGCGTAAGCTAGCCTAAACACCCCTTCACCCTTACGGTCAAGAAAAGTAATAATAACGCTTTGCCCGTGTCAATCGTCACCTTCAAAGCAAAGTTGCACGTATCATTATTGGCTATCAGGGGCGGAGCTAGGATTTTACCTTTGTGGTGGCGAAAATATATGCTTAACTAGAGGATGAAAGTTTTTAAAAAATCTAGTGATGGCGAGTCTATATACTTCCGGGATAAATTTTCTTTTCTCTATATAATAATTGTATTTTTTGAAAACCTTTTGATGACGGCCGCCACTACTTGTCCCCCTTAGCTCCATCCTTGTTGGCTATAGAGTTGACAAAGTACTACGTTAAGTTTTTGTTAAAACAATACACAACTTCTTCTCTCTCTCTTTTTTTTTTTTTTGATAACTCAGGATATTTGAGTCATTACGCCCACTCCGACTAATTTTTGGGGACTCAATCTCATTGTCCACTAGCACGGAGCTCAATTAAAGCCAAGGCAATGCCATGTATGAACTGAACTAACCCGTAAGAATTGATAACACTGGGAGGAGGTTTCAGACCTGATAGTACCTTGGACAAAAAGGTACCCCTCCTGCCCTTCATCCCTTTTTAAGTGTGTAGGCTTATAATTCCAACTTATTTTTTCTCACATCTACTTTTACATCTATTTTTCACTATTTACCCTTATCAATATAATAATACCCACTAACTTTTAAAAAATGAATGTACTTTTAAGGGCAAAATAGGAATGTACCCACTAAATTTGCAACACACACACTTAAGGGACAGCCCAAAATGAAAAGTTAAACATTATAAAAGGGACAAAGGGAGCATCTGAGACTAAACTTGTTCCACCTAAGTTTTTTCTCACACTTATTTTCTAATTTTTAGACTCGCGTTTAATTTTTAGAACTAATCACCCGTCTTAATGAGAGAAGTCAAAAAATTAAAACCAAAGCAAAAAAAAAAAAAACTACATACGACAAATGCCAAACAGCTTGTATTTTTATTTTTTTTTGCATCTAAAGTGTCGTCTTATGTGAACTTTTTTCAACTTTGGCCTACATTTTCATACTATTCCGATTTCTTTCGTTGAGACGAAAAGTTAATTCCCAAAATTACGACGAAAAGCTAAACAAAAATTTCGAAATAAAAAAGTCGCCGAAAAATACTGAATTTCAAGTGGGTATGTGAAAAACTGAGATTTGAGAGAATTTTTTGGTGTGTTGAAAGAAAAGTACAATATAGGATAATGTAAGGCTCTCCGGATCGATCTCGTCTTCCTATTTACTTGTTTGCGACCAATTGAATCATTTAGCACATTATTTGAGAGCTCTTTTTTCTTCTTCTTTTTTGGTTGGTGAAAGAGCTAACTTAGAATGAGATTTTTCGGGAAAAAAAAATTAAAAATTGAATTTGACTATAATTCACAGTTTTAATTCGGTTGAATGTAATTCTTGAGAAATTTTTCGACCCCATGAATTTATATTCTCTGAGTCGCCAATGAGTGGTAGAAATCGAGGCCACCTCACAATTCTTCTGCCATTGGAATCAAGGGGAGCTATGAAGGAGGTGTTAGGTAGAAGTTTGTTGATGCCAAGAAATAGCATTGACACCGATCCCACCTTCCACTAGCAAGGAAGGGGCCAATTAAAACTCTGACAAAACCCCGTATGAACTGGCTACAATGAGGTTGACAACACCTGAAAAGTTTATACATGACCCGAAACCTTACGAGCTAGAGAGCAACACCTAAATCTCAGGCATTGACCACCAGACCAACCACTAGTTCCAGTAAACTTAAAATCTAAATATACTTCTTTGGTGAATGCTTTAGTATCAATTTTCCAACACGAGTTGCTTCAAACGTTTCAAAAATTGTATACGATCGACATGCAAGGCAATGTAACCATGGCTTCTCATATATCCAGAAAAATTACTCTCATAATTCATGACATTTTACAATTATCAATGTGACTAATCCAGACACTAATCGCCCAAATATGCAGTACTCTTAACAAAAAAGCATCCAATTAAGTTGAAGAGACAGAGTTGTGAATCTATGACCAGCCAACAATATAGTCAAGAACATATACCAGTGCCAGGGAGAATGGATAGAGGAGAAAAGCCACCGAAGACGTCCAGACAGGGAAGGTGGTGCGGAAACTGGCGAACGCACCCATCAGAAGGCAGACAACAAGAATAACCAGAACTTCTGCTGAGAAGTCCCAAGTCAAGTCCCTGATGTAAACCAAAGCCAAGAAGACCGCTAAGCAAAGGAGGTTGTTCATCGTTGCTGCCCCGTATAACTGCAACAGACAATTAATCAGACAGGATCAAAAAAGATAAAAATGGATTTTTTCCACAAGAAAATGGTAGGCCTGCGTTAAGAACTTCCTATCCCTCCACAATCCTGCATAATCCAAACACTGTCTACAGTTGGAATAAGGAATTGAATTTTCCCCCCCACGCATGTTGGGGCTGTGTTAAGATCAATTTTTACCAAGGAAGATGAAGTGGTTACTAATGAGAGAAATGTAGCTTTTTCACAACATTATCTTTCTTGCCTCTTCTTGTACATTTTCTTCTTCCCTCTTCAAATCCATGATCCGAAACAAAAACTAGATATATATTGTAATGGATAACAAATCGGAAACAAACCTCAGAGAAAGTTAACGAGGCAGATCTCATCCTTTTCCGGCTAGCAAATATAATTGCCGATACTGACTCACTGGAGTTGGTAACCAAAGGCAGCACGATAAATGAGATGAAGAAAGAAGGAATGCTGGTGGCATCGGAGAAATTATCAACTGCATCTACCAAAGGATCCGCAAATGCAGCTGCAAGGAGAGTCCCGCCCAACAGCAACAAAGCTGCCTTAATAGAGGTCCACTTAGATTTTTCCACGCCCTCGACCGTTTCGTCACTTTGATCCCCCAAGAGATCGTGCTCTCTCTTCGTTTGCTGTAAATAGATGACCGTGATATCATAATTTTCAAAGTACAAACATCAAAGCAGGAACCAAGAGAAAGAGAGTCCAAAGGGATCATTTGCCCCTTCTAAGTTCAAAAATTGAACTCACTTTGGTGGAAATCATGAAATTTATTGATTTTGTCCCACCAAGTCTCTGTTTGTCACTTACCGTCATAGTTTTTCAATTTGTTGCCCCCACTACAAAAGAATTGTAAAGTACTAGAAGTTTAACATGGAACGACATACCTGGTGGAACTGGTCCAGATATTTCGTCGTGTCAGAACCAGCATTAAGAGAAGCAGTCCCAGAGAGCTTTGCCTCTCCGAGCCATTTTGAGATTCCATTGAAGAACTCCGGAAAATCGATGACATTGTCGTGGGACGTGTCGAAATCACTCATCACTTTCTTAGTAGTATCATCCTCATCCAAGTTAATCTCATCAAAACGTATACCCAATATAAACAATCTCATTTCAGTGGCTGAAATATACCCATCTTCATCCCCATCAATTGTCTTAAAAAGCCTGAAAAAAATATATCCAACAGTCAGAAAATGCGAGAGTGTGCTACCAAAATATCCGGAGGAAGTACAAAAGAAAACTAACTTTTTTATAACTTCTTCATTAGGTTTACCATCATCTCCGAGGATCCTTCCTAGCGAACGCATCTTTAAATGCCTTAGCATTCCTGATATTACATACTTAAGCTTTGCATAAGAAAGTTTTCTCTTTTGGATCCATGGCTGGAAAACCTGCCTTTCAGTAAAAGGAAAGTTAGCACAGAGAAAGTAGTAGGATGATTCAAGCTAGCTCCAAGCAGGGACAACATTCATTACTCTCGAGTTCAATGAAAAAATAAGGGTTCCTATCTCGTAGAAACAAACGTGCAGTGCAGGTTTCAGGTCATATAACATGGCATCCAATTCTTGGATTTCCACTTCACCAAGAGGACACAAGGGAAACAAAAGGCCAAATACGATACCATAAGTGATGATTACTTGGTCAACAGCGGTTTGCTTATGAACAAGACAAGGGACCAGCCAAATCTGAGGCACATCAACACAACATTGGTTTCCTCAAAATCGAATGCTTTTTTTGCATAAAGAATATACTATCACCAACACAACACTGCGGATAAGTTTGTACTTGAATGGTGTTGGCACATCAGAAGGTTCGAAGTTCACAATTTATTTGACCATAGAAACCAATACTTGATAATAAAAGCCTTCATACTAAAGAAGCATGCAGAAATAAAAGTCAGATGAGCCAATCAGTTCAACACCAAATTAGAGAATCAACCAATGCAACTGTCTTAGACTAACAATCACAAAGACTATAATACTGAAATGGTTCAAGCTGAGGGCTACAAAAGGGAAAGAGAAAAAGGCAGAAAGAACACGGAGTGAACTTTCACAGGAGCGCTCTTGGTGCCTTTGCACTTTCTTTGAAGGCAGATGATTCATAGAGACAATCTGAAGGAGGTGATAGCGTTAATGATTGAAGCTTCTGTCTTAGTTACTCAACCTAAAATTGAAAAGAAAAATGGATTGAAACTTATCAATCCCTCCTTTTGAGTTTTCTTTTTGAATCTTAGACCTTTGCGAATTTTAATTTTAAGCTTTTTGCATACATGGGATTTCCATAATAGAAACTTGAGTTGAGTTTTTGTTCACAATTCTCACTTTCAACACATAAATTTAGAAACATAATTCTTTTACTTGTCTTCCTTTCCTCGTGGAATTTTCTTTTACTCTGTCAATGTTGAAGTTTTGGAGGACTAATTTATAACAATGGACAAAACAATTTGGTTCACCTGAGTGGGACAACCTGATCTGAGAGAGACACGAGCGAAACTGCTATGCCTACCGAACAATGTATGGACATTAGCCGTGTCTGAAGGTCTGAACTAGTTGTTTGCCGGTGTGCACCCAAATATTAGATAAAAGACGTTATCTAATATGGTTCAGAGGGGGGTGTGGCCATCAATGGTGGTACAACATGGCGAAAAATGTGGAAGTGAATTGCAGTAAACATGGATAAAGAATGGTGGAATTATCTGTGTATGAATAGTTCATTTTTGTGATAAAAAAAAGTTAAACTAGCTTTTATTTAATTTGTTCAAGTTTATGCCAAAACCAAGGACCAGGGGAAAAAACCTTTTTTCCAAATCCGTTTTCGGAAATAAATAAGCCTGTCACAGAATGTGTCTAGTTCAAAAGAACCATGACACGAATCAGCGTGCGTCTGTCAATTATCATGTCTAGCATGAAATGATAAGAACTTTTGGTTTCTACGATTCATCAAGTACTTTAGGTGCCCATAACATGTTTAACCTCCTGTTCTCTTGTGTTCTTGTGGTGTCATATTCACTCCCCCGAAAACAAAAACAAAAAAAAAATGGAAGTGCAAGATAATCATCATAGTGTTTATGTTCCTAACTTATTTACACATGAGTTGAACAGATGCATACGGGAATTGAACTTTTTGTATGCATGTAGTGCGCTCAATGACTCATGACACAGAAAAAAGAAATTGAGCAAACTAATGAGTGCAAAACATGGGACCTTCAGATAATTACCACATAAAAATATATGTATTTACCTGATAGACGCAATATGAAACCAACATTGAGAGAGAGATAATGAGCGCAATCAAAACTGCCAAGTGTCTTCCTGAAGTTGAGCTCATAATTTGTGGCAATTGGACAACGAGAAATGGGACTACAGATACAGCCATGATTCCAGCAGCATAGCTAGTCCAGATGTCCGTACTGACACCCGAGCCTGCAAAAGTAATCGACCCCTTTTGAATTTTGTAATCCATCTATAATCATTGGACAAACATGCTAAACCTAGAACATTTTATAACCGAAATGTTAACAGCACAAGAAAATAAGCAAGTCGATAATGGAAGAATGCCTAGACATGTTTTCGATGACCATCTCCATACTATTACTTGGCATCCAACTGTTGCCCTTTTAACAACTATTTGTGTAATGCTATGCCATAACTTAACGATTAAAAATGCCAAAATTACCCGCATGTTTTCGCCTATAATTCGAGGGAAGGGATAATCGTTAGCTACTAATTAAGTTGGTCATGACATGGTTTTCATGAATTGGAAAAACAAGAAAACAAAATCTGTCCATGGATAATATACCAGTTAAGGTAAAGCCCACTGTATCTTTTCCATCTATTGCAACTGAATTCTGGATGTCACATTTGCCAATGATAACACAAGTTCCCCAAATCACTGTTAGGAGCATGACTGTGGACCCAGCTAGCAAGCCCATTCCAACAGAGACCTGACTTTGAGCAGTTGATGAAGTTCCAGAGAGTCCAGAAACTGCAGAGAAGTAATAGCTAAGAAAACAAGAATTGTAGGGAACAACCAGAGGAATATATTTCTTCTTGGTAAATAAACCCTCCGATTTTTATCCTATTACATTTACAAGATTAAGTAAAAACACACTTTGATTACCAAAAAAAAGTAAAAACACAATTTGAAGAACAAAAATTGAACATCAAAACAGGCCATCTTGGAACATTGAAGTGTACGTGATGAAAAAATGGAAGATTAAATCGAGCATCTACACATATCGGATTGAGCTCATTTTTTATGAGCCCACTCGATTTTTCAAAAAAAATTATTGAAGGGCTCGGATCATCTATACGGGACCCAAGATGGGCCCCACATGCCCCTTGGTTCATGGTGATGGTGCAAAGCCGGCGGTACCTATAGACGGACTGGTGAGGACTGGTGAATTTGTAGGAGTAATATTTACTGCCGCCGTCCAAACATAAAATAAAGCGGCTTTGTAGGAAAAAAATTCAAAAAATCTGTCGTCGAGCAATAAATATCAACGACTTTTAGAAAATTTTGTGATAAAAAGGCATTTTTTTAAGAGTTTGTTTTTCAAACCAAACAATTTTTTTAGGACGGAATAAATACATTTATTTGTATGACTTTTTTGCCAAAATTTTTAAGGGCAAGCATTCATCTCAACGAGAGGAAATTCAGAAAACTACAAAGCAATGAAGCAGGGTTGAAAAAAATTCAAATAAGACACAAAAAAAAAATACAGTTTTTCAAAAAAAAAAAAAAAGCTTTTAATAGTAATTTATACTTTTTAGACTCCCGGAGACGAAGGATTAATCTAAAAAATAATCTTTAACGTGAATCTAATTGGAAAATGAGGAACGGAAAGAATGATTGAATTTCTGTGCTAGTAATTCTGTTTTTCTGGTCTTCGTTCAGTGAAATACTCCATTTATAAAAATGTACGAGGAGATTTGCCTTTTTTTTTGGGATCTATATGTTTTTACAAATAATTTTGGGCAACCGCAGCCGTAATCAAACAGTAGCAAAATCCGGTGAACATGAAATTGGCAGAAATTTTTACCGAGAATGAGCAGGGCATCGGGAAGAGCGCCGAGGATGGGAAGGAAAAGACCTCCGATGATGCCTGGCCCTAGAATCTGGAGCAAGAGCTCACTGCCTCTAGACAAGTAAGTGGCGGAGAGGAACATTAGGTAACCGTACACGAGGATGAGGAAGAGGTTTCCCAGTACGGTGGTGGTGCAGGGCAAGAATCCGTAGGTCTGGTCGCAGGTGGAGTCGGCGGAGAAGGGGTTGAGACGGAGGAGGAGCGGTGGCGCGTCGAGGCCGCCGTCGGAGATGAGACGGGCGTGGGCGACGGCGCAGAGGAGGAGGAGAGAGAGGAGGAGGAGGAGGGCCGGTTGTCTGTTATGCATTTTGAAAGTCTGTTGTGGTCTCTGTTCTAAAGTGATTTGAGTGATGTGTAGATATATACTGTATATGGTAGTATCTATTTGGGCTAGGGCACCGAGAGAAATTTTTTGTGAATTGTTTAGTCTCGGCGAGCATGATATGTCATTGATCGGATATGGGAGGATAATAATTGAGGTATGGGTAACCTGTCTCTGGGATGATAATTATTGAGGTATCGGTAAGCTTTCTCGGACAACTTCTCACCGTTGAAAAAAAAAATGTGCTTCCTACATCTCAATTTATTGGTCTCTTTTAAGATAATTACTACTATTACATTTGTCATATTTTTTCTTTCCTCCTATTTTAAAAAAGAAAAGGCAAAAGTAGAATTTCATTAGCTAATGCCCCTTTAATTTTGAATACGAATAAGAAAAAGTAGTAATGTATAAAAATAGTATGTTTGAGACCAGAGATTGGGGATGGAAGGAATATTTGTTTTGTGTTTTTATCCGGAGTTCCAGTTTTGATTTTTGTGAGTCAACTACGAACTCAATAAAATGGTCAAAATTGTTCATTTTGTAGATTTTATTGTTTTTTTTTAGAGGAATAGGAAGAATTTCATTAATAAAGACAATTATAATCTACCGAGTTGAAATGAAAACAGCTGAGAAAGAAAAGAAAAGTTGTTGTTTTCTTCAATTAATACAAAAATCTTGTTTGCTGAATACGGATAATGACTTATTGAAACACATGAGTCTCATTCAGTGTGCACATTACATTTGTTTCCAGACAAATGTGTTTTGATAAGTCACTGATCACTATTCCCATAAAATGATTTTCTCGTATTTGATGAACGTCAACTTTTACAAAATCAATGGTTTCGATCATTCTTGTGAGCTCCAAACGAAATCACAAACTGGACTAAGATGTGTGAGAGAAAAATTTTGGGTGCAAAAAGGGCACCACGTGGTGCCCTTCGGCACATCTAGGCCATCCAGAAGTGTATTGGACAGTTCGGATTTGGAAAGAGAAATGGGAGAGAGAGCGTTTTAATCCGAATCATCCAATATATTTTTGGATGGCTCGGATGTGCCGGAGGGGCATCACTACCCTCTCGGCACCCAAAATTTTCTCGTGAGAGTGACCCTAGTCCGTGTGGGAGCCGCGTATGGGTAGAGTGGTGTACGGAGTACGGAGAAGAAGGAAAGGATTTAAAATTCAGATACCAAATGGATAAAAAGATTTCGGGATAAAAAACAAAACCTAATAAAGTTATTAAAGTGGATAAAAAAATAAAAAGTTAAAGCTTCTTAGATCTCTAATCCACCATTCAAATTTTGGTGCAGCAAATGAGTTGTTGGTCTGCCTTTGGCAGGGGTGTTACTGAGCCTACTAGAGTATGTGTTCGCGTCTAGATTTAGTAGTTTTGTTCATTCCTGTTTCTTCCTGATGAAATCTGTACTACCCTCGGGCTGTTGATATGAATGATATTGACTGATTTTCAAAAAAAAATGTTCCGTTCTAGAGCAATGTGGCATTTTATAGAACTTTGTAGATCCATAATTATAATATTATTGAACTTTTGATATCTAGCACTTTAGTCAACTCTTCAAATTTCTTTCATTAATTTATTTCCAGTATTATTTTTCCTTCTTAAAAAACAAGGGTGGGTTTTACTATATTTAAGGCATTTGATGAGTCATTTTCAATCTTTGGTTATTAAAAAATCTTTCTAACTCTTAAAACTGGTTAAATAAATAAGTTTGAATAGTAGATTGGAGTTACCAACAGAACTCTTTCTTTAATCCTACATTGGAGTTACCAACAGAACTCTTTTTTTAATCCTACAATCATATTTTCTTCTACACTCACCCAAATAAACTAAAAATATATATTATATGGTTCTATGCACACCCTCAAAATTTATATGCCAATTGATCCATGTCACAATGTGGCGACTGGTGACAGGGTTAAAACTGTGATCCAGATTTAAGGATTCTGAATGGTAAAAAAACATAAAACAAAAGAACTAACACATAATAATTCAAGTTTAAATGATCGCTACACTACAATGAGAAATCCAAAAGAGGCACCCAAGTTGTCAATTTCAAATAAATTTGGAATAAGTAAGCATTGGTAGGGATAAGTAAGTAGGAGTGTGAGAAGGTAACGACAAGAGCAGTGATGGACCTAGGAATTTGGCCTAGTGAGAGCACCTTAATATATAATCACAACTGCAAAAATATATTTTGCTAGTCAACCACAATAATATCATAGTAAATTAAGATAGTGTGAATTACTAACTACAAAAGTGTATAATGTACTTTTTTGTAATAAAAAAATGAGCACAAAAATTTTAGAGATTGTGTCGATTGAAATCAACAAGTTTTGAGAGTATGTTTTCGAGATATATATACTAATAGTGTATATACTACTAAATATAGTAAGACACTACATAATTACGTCAAATATACAAGAGTATTAAAAGAAATTATTCGGGGCATGTGACCCCACAGACCCCACTTGAATTAGCCTCTAGGCATGAGGTATGGGAGCGGTAGGTGGCAGAGAGAGTATTGCATTTAGAAAATAAATTTGAAACATTTTCAATTTTAATTTATTCTCAATGATAATAAGAATAATTTTACGAACAAAGTACTGTTCGAACTCAAACTCACGAACTCAAACTCACGTAAGTTCAGTACAATACATGTCAGATTCACACACATCAGAAAAATTCGAACACATGTGTATCTAAATCTGTGCCTCAACTCGTATGTTCCGAAAGTTTTTCTAAAATTAGAAAATGGAGTAAATGTTCTGTGGTTGATGAGGAAAAAGAGGTGTGCATTTAGAAGCTCCAGCAAACGCGGGATGAGGCGTGTTGATATGACTCCACCCGTCCCCTCCGATATGACTCTTCCTCATTTCCCACGATGTTAAAGAAAAATTTTACTATTCCTACTACACTAATTCCTTCCGTGTTTCTTTGTCCATTTTCACTATTTCGCACCCTCCGAAAAATTATGCATATCTTTTAATACGAATCTCTAAAATTATGCAATATGAATCTCATTTGATAGTTTACAATTAGTTCTATTATACGAATTTTTGAAATTATGAAATCCATTATAAATTGAAAAATATAAATAATTTAAAACATCAGTTTGGGGTGCACTTGCGGAGAGTCTAATTAAAGTCATAGTAGAGCTTCATATAAACTGACTCAAGAGAGTTGATAGAACCTGAAATTTTTAAAATAAGCAAATCTCTCAAGTCTTGGTCCACCGGTGGGCCAACCTTGACAAAATGAAAATTTTAAGATTTATAAAACTGTGATTAAACAATTGTATCTGGTTACTGGAAACGAATCTGAGAAAAACTCAGTTCTTACTTGATTTGGATCTAAATAAATTAAGAACTGGAAACGTGAGTGGGGTTGGAGATAAATTTATTCCTTATTGGGTTAAAAATTTGTTCGCCAGCGGTGGAAACCGGCCTGTGGACTTGACCAAAAAAATTTAATTATAATCTGAATCGTTCATTTTATAAGGTTTTTTTTTTATATTTAATTTCTCTTAGTTTTATTTGGTATTCAGAGATAAAGTTGACTTTGTTAACAAAAATAAAATTTCGACTCGGGTGCTTTGTCTAATTTGAGAGGCAGTGTCAATACACAGAAATGGTTATTAATTACTCCAAGTAAAGTAAACAAAAATGCAAGGATAAATAAAATAACGAAACATTATGTACATTTTTTTTTTCATTCGGCATTCCTAATCTATTACATGGGGAGGGGGGAGTGAGACTCGATTGAGAATCGATCCCGGGATGCAGTGTGGGGCATCCAAGAGCTCTATTGCATGAGCTAGCCACCACGTGCGAAACATTACGTACATTAGAAGGATTCATCCAAGCACATTTTTTTCCTATCTTTTTTTCCTATCAGATTATTTGTGTGGAACTCACAAGTGGGTCTCCGAGACCATCTATACATGATTTGTACAAGGGGGTCGGTCCCCATAGATTAACCGTAACAGAAGACTAGATATTTTGATAAGTAAATGTCATTTTGGCCTATCTCTCTGTTGGAGTAGTTATTTTTTGAAACTGATGGTCAACAAGAGAGACTGGAAGCTGAGAGGGATTATTTTTGGGTGCCCCGCGGCGGGTGGGCACCATGTGGCCATGCACGAGCACTCAATCCGACCGTACAAAAATGTTTCGGATGGTCCTGATATATTCCCTCTCTCTCCTCTTTTTCTCTTTTAAATTCGGACCGTCAAAAAAAAAATTGGACTGCCGAGATGGGTGCTTGAGTATAGCCACGTAGTGCCCGCTGACACCCAAAAATACTCCTAGGATTGGGTCCAAAGGTTTGTAAGAGTCCTCATAACAAGCCATTTCAATTTGGGTTGTGCTATTAACCACCCAATGGGTGATGGTGTTTTTCAAATTCCGTGCAAGCAATATTGTTTATTCCACTCAAAAGAGGACAACCTTGACCTGCGCCACCGTTTCCTTCCAACACGTCATTGCATGTCTGCTACTCCTATATGACAATTGATAGGTCTGTCGCCTCTAGGGCTAGGCTTTCTTTTCTTTGGCTAACAATTTTCATGTAATATTGTTCTTCTTTTTTCTTTTTCTTTTTTGATAATAATATTGTTCTCTCTTTACATTTTGGAAAATGCAAACACGTGCATGGGTTAAAAAAATGTATTGAAATGTATGAAAAGTCAATTCAAAAAAATGTACAAAAGTAGATGTAAATGTATTGAAATTTATAAAAAAAAAAAGATGCATTGAAGTATGTTTTTTTAGTGCTTATTGCATACCCAATAGCACCCATTGGGTACACAATAGCAAAACCCTTACATTTTTCCGGTTGACACATAAAAAGTAGTATACTGAAGTATGTGTTTTTTCGTCTTTTCCTTGTTTTATTGTGAGTCTAGTGGCTATAACAATAGAAGGAGCCTTAGAAAAATTAGGCCTTGCTATTGTGTGTCCAGTGGGCTTACAAAAAAGATTAAATCTTAACATAAAATTTAATGTTAATGTGAATTTAAAGAGATGAAACCTAGGATCCGTCCTATTTTGTTGTGTCTGTTTCATTTTTTGGACGTCTCAAAAAATTATCTATAGCTTTTAATTTAGAAAAAAGGAAACACTGCACAATAGATCTACATCATTTCACTCAATAAGAGCAAGGGTAAACAAAATCCCAGATTTTCTAAAATGGAGAGAGAGAGAGAGAGAGAGAGAGTTGATGGGGATTAAAGTGGGGAGTGACTTGTGAGTTTGACTAAAAAAAAAGTAAGGAAGGGGAAAAGTGTCTTTTGCAAGTATGAAGCAATGTACAGACAACAAACTAATGAAACGCAGGTGACATGACTCGCAGCCAAGACTCAGAGGGTGGTTTCTAGCTTTTGCCTTATTGGGAATGGGTTTATTTTATGCATCTCTCTTTCTTTTTTTTGCCATTCCATTGCTCTTTTTTGGGGGAAGGCAAAACACGAGAGTATAGGCGAGGCGCTGGGAGTCGAACATGAGCCACCTAGGAGGAAGGCCAATGCCTGCTTTTGTAAACCAAAGGGAAAACTTCAAAAAAGCCTCCAAACTTTGACCGCAATGCTTCATAGGTCTCAAAACTTTACACATTTTTTTCAATTAGGCCCATGCCATCTAATTCCGTTAACTTTTGGACGGAATTTCCTTTTGTGTTTGTCTTCTCTCCCAAAACGACGTCGTTTTGGGGGCAACTCAAGGAAACCATTTTACACGGTCGTGTGGGGGATCAAAGTGGGCCCCACAAGCGATCTGAACAGTCAAATAATTTTAAATTAATTATTTAAGTGATTTTGTATAATTTTTGCCCAATTAGTTATGTATACGAATTGATCTAGGTTGTTCAGTTTTTCATTCAGAATTCAGGCCTTATAATT